>PVIW01002919.1:105212-191680 GCA_004026585.1 Noctilio leporinus
GATCCAGCAATTCCACTACTTGGACTATACCCAAAGAATCCTGAAACACCAATTCATAAGAACCTATGCACACCTATGTTCATAGCGGCACTATTTACAATAGCCAAGTGCTGGAAACAGCCTAAGTGCCCATCAGTGGATGATTGGATCCAAAAACTTTGGTACATTTACACAATGGAATTCTATATAGCAGAAAGAAGGAACTTGTACCCTTTGCTACAACATGGATGGAACTGGAGAGTATTATGCTTAGTGAAATAAGCCAGTCAGTGAAGGACAAATATCATATGATCTCACCCATTACGAGGCAATAATGAACAAAACTAACAACAAGCAAAACAGAACCAAATATATGAATACGAGGAATAGGCCTTCAGTGGTCAGGGGAGAAGGGATTGGGGGGAGGGGGGAGACAGAGGCAAGGAAGGGGAGCAGCTTAGACAAGAACCTAGTATAAAGGAACCATGGACATGGACAACAGGTGGGATTGACTTTGGGGGGAATGGGTGGGTCGGGAGGGGGACAGAGGGGAGCAAAAAGGGGATGGATGTAATACAACAACAATAAAATTAAAAAAAAAAAAAAAGAAGAAGAAGAAGATGGCGGCCTTGGAAAATTATCTTAAATTAAAACAAAACAATCCATGAAGTGAACTTTCTTTACCCCAACTTGGGTTCCAAGGAAACAGAACAGCAAGTATTACAAGGTCACTGGCACCTCCTAATTTTTAGGTCCTACTACAAAGTCAAAAACCCAAACCAAACCAAACCAACCAAACAAACAAAAACTCTGCAAAAAGGTACAAGGGTCCAGATAGAACTACGTAGCCCAAACACAAAACTGCACCATGAGAGGATAACCTGAGAATTCCTCCAAATCAACCTTGCAATAATAGACAGATAACAGACCATTATGAATTGGGGATTTAAAAAGAAAGAAACAAAACAAAGTACTCACAACCTTTGGCTCACAATGCCCATAACATGTAGCCTATCTGCCCAAACCAGAGAAGAACTTTCAAAATGTTCCAGTCAGCCAACACTGTTTATCTGTTCATGCTTCCATCTCCCCCTGGAAGAATATGTGGTAAGTGAATCATTGGGCAAGAACACTATAAAAGAAACAGGTCAGTTTTGAAATAATAGGCTCTTGCGTCATCTATTATTTCAGGTAAAAGTCCACTTTCACCTTGGTGTTAAACCAACGCTTCATATTTGCAACTTGGTTAATGGCTGCTGGCCAGACTCCCTGGTTTCCATTTGCTCCTCTGCTGGAGCAGAACAAAATCTGGTTTACATTTAGGATAAATATAGTGAAATGTCTTTTTCTCTGGCATGATTTTCTCTCACATGAACTGGGTGTCTTACAGTGAGATCCTTCTGACACAAGTTGGTGTCAGATTCCACAGGTTTAAGGGTTCAGTCCCAGAAGACTGTCCTCACTTCAGACACCATTCACAAGTCCCAGTACCCAGACTCCCTATCCTTCTACATGACTTGACGACAAATGCAGGGGTTCCCACAACCCTCCTTCCTAAATTCAGTAATCCACTAGATCATAAAACAACTCATAGAATTCAGGACAACACTTTACTTAGTGTTACTGTTTTACTGAAAAGGATACAGGCCCTGGCTGGTGGTTCAGGCCTTGGCTGGTGGCTCAGTGGATAGGTGCCTAGGCGCCAACCTGCAAATCCAAAGGTCACTGGTTTGATTCTCCAGCCAGGGCACATAACCAGGTTGCAAGCCAGGTCTCCAGCCACGTCCGTAGCTGGAGGCAGATGAGAGGCAACCATACATTCATGTCTCTCCCCCTCTCTGCCTCTCTCCCTTCCCCGCTCTCTGGAAATAATAAATAAAATCTTAAAAAAAAAGAAGGAAAAAAAAAAAGGGAAGGAAGGTAGAAAGAAAGGAAGGAAGGGAGAAAGGAAGAAAGAAAGAAAAGGATACAGCGCAGGAAAGGCCAAATGGAAGAGATCCAGTGGGTAAGCTATCATGCGGAGGGGAAGGGGTGGAGCTTCCAGACCCTCTGCAAGTACTCCACCCTCCTGGCACCTCAATCTGTTCACTAACCTAGAAGCTCTCCAACCCTGTTATTTAGGGGTATTTATGGAAGTTTCATTATACAGGCATGATTGATTACATTGCTACCCATTGGTTATTGCAAATCTGCAGCCCCTCTTCCTTTCAGAGGTCAGGGATAGACTGAAAGTTCCAATCCTCAAATCACATGACTGTGATTTGAGACCAGCTGCCACCCTGGAGCTATCTAAAGGCCAACAAAGAGTCCCCTAAGTAGCGTAAACTTAGATATGGTTGGAGGGGCTCACTATGAGTAACCAAAGATGCTCCCACCAGGACATCCCAAGGGTGTAAAGAGCTTTACGTCAGGAATCAGGGGCAAAGACCAAGTACATGTTTCTTATCATATTATGTAGTATGTCACTGCATAAAAAGTTTCACACCAGGGCTAGTTCTTATGCAGAGCAGCTGCAACCTGAAACAGTGCCAAGCAGTCTACTTAGAAGGTCAAGCTTACCTTCAATGCCCAAATAGAGCAGACAATTAAGCCACTGCCATCCTGAGTAAATGAGTTATAGAAGTTACTTTCCAAGGAATGTCTTCCCTGACCACTCCGACCAGGCCCTTCATCAGGCTCTTCTAGTTCCCCATCCCTTACTTTCCTAGCTCTTATCACACACCTTCATGTAATAGTTTGATTAAAAGTTTATTTTTCTCTCATTAAATTATAAGCTCTGTGAGGTCTGTTCTACATGTATCATGCTCATCATTGTATGCACAGGACTTAGCTGGCAGATGCTGCTATTATATATTAAATGAACATATGTTGGAAAAGTTGTGGAGAAAAAGGGGACCTGCCCTTCACTGCTGTGGGAATGTAAACTGGTACAGCCACTATGAAAAACAATATAGAGGTTCCTCAAAAATTTTAGAATAGGTTTACCATATGACATAGCAACTCCTCTTCTGGGGACCTACCCCTCAAAATGGAAAAAAATTATGTGTAAAGAATATGCACCCCTATGTTTATTGTGGCATTATTCACAGTGGCCAGAATATGAAAAAACAACTGAAGTGCCCTTTCATAGTGGGTTGGATAAAGAAGATGTGGTATATATATAATGCTAAACCATAAGAAAAGGTACAATACTGCTATCTGTGACAACAGGGATGAACCTTGAGCATATCATTCTAAGTGAAGTAGGTCAGACAGAAAAAGAACCATATTATTTCACTCATATGTAGAGATATAAAATTGAAAGCAACAAATAAACAAACAAGAAAAACAAAAACTCATAGACACAGGCAACAGTATGGTGGTTACCAGAAGGAAGGGGGTAGGAGGGTAGTCACAGATAAAAGGGGTCAAATATATAGTGATGGATTTGACATTGGAGAGTGAACATACCATGCAATACACATACAGGTCATGTGTCATAGGAATGTACACTTGAAATCATTATGATCTTTACTAGTGGCACCCCAATAAATTTAATATATTAAATAAATGAACAAAATAAAAACTAGACTCCCTTGCTTTTAGCAAACACTGTAACACGTTCCTGTTATAGTTACATCCTTTTTCCTCAATTCACCCAATTCTATGTGACAAGCAAAGGTCCTGGAGTCCTTTAGCAAGTAAAGACTCCACTTAAGCCCTATCAGCAGAGAAGAGGATTTTAGCTCAGTCATAGCATTAAGAACAATCAGAGGTAGCTCAAGACATAATGAAGTGATAGAATAAGGTTGACCTTCTGAAAGAACCCATAAACAACTATTAGGAATAAGGTAGCAAGCACACATTCCAAAGAAGGTGACAGGTAGGTTTTTCTGCACACTGGGCTTCAGAATTCAGCAGGATTCTGCAGCTTCACTTGGTGTTAGCAAAGGAAAGAAACCATGTTCTCCCTGGGAATTTTATAGTTTTGATGGCTTCCCAGGAGACAGAAGCCACATTCCCGATCTAGAAGCTTAACACATGATTTCTAAATCAGGGTTGGGCTTTGTATGGCTTAGTAACAAATTCAGCTACACAACATGCATAATCTCTAGTCAAATTTAAGTTTCTTCTTTCTGCATAGTAAATGAATCTATATATATTTCTTAGCAACCAAACTTGAAAGGCAGAAAGAATGTGCCAAAACAGCTAATGGTGTGTTTTTTTTCCGGATTGTTTTTCCTTACCCACTCCAAGAAATAATATTTTTCTATTTATATTTGACAACACCATCTGTTTTTACTGTGGAGAAACCTTATCTATTCAAGGAAGGTGACAACTTAGTCACTGTTAGTTGAACAGTTAGAAATGAAGAGGGCCCTAGGTACCATCAATATGCGTCATGACCAGAGACGTGGTTTCCAAGAGAAAGTCCAAGAGGAATGTCTCATCTTGCATCCACTCTGACACTGGGTGTACTCAACTAGCATGCACTGGGTTCTGCTAGATACAAAGCATTGTCCAAGATGCTAGAGGGGCCACAAAGTGTCAAACTCAGAAAGGACCCTAAAAAGGAGCTTATGCTTTGGTGAAATACAGCATGAATATTAGAAAGATCAAACAAATAAATTACATAGTTGTGTCTTAAGGCAAAATATGCTAAAGGAATAGCAGTTATGGCATAAAAGTTACAAGTTGGGCCGAGAAAATTGCATAGAATTTATACAGGTGGGAGGTAAAGAGGAGAGGGGTTAATAATGGGGCAAATAATATTTTAATGTGGAGGAATAGAGAAACAAATGAAGAAGGTACAAGGAACCCAAGATGAATTTAAGGAGTTAGTTATGAGACATGTAGATGGAGTGGTATTTTTGAGATAGAAAAATTGAAGATAAGAAAGTAGATCAAGGCCCTGGCTGGTGGCACAGTGGATAAGGTGCTGGCCTGCAAACCCAAAGGTCACTGGTTCGATTCCCAAACAGGGCACATACCAGGGCAAGCCAGGTCTCCAGCCAGGTCCGTAGCTGCAGGCAGGTGAAAGGCAACCATACATTAATGTTTCCTTCTCTCTCCCTTTCCCTCTCTCTAAAAATAATAAAATCTTAAAAAACAAAACAAAACAGTAGATTAAACCCTGGCCGGTGGCTCAGTGGATAGGCGTTGGCCTGTGAACCCAAAGGTCGCTGGGTTGATTCCCTAGTCAGGGCACATAACCAGCTTGCAAGTCAGGTCTCCAGCCAGGTCCTTAACTGGAGGCAGGTGAAAGGCAACCACACACTGATGCTTCTCCCCCTTTCTTCCCTGCCCTTCTTTCTGAAAATAATGAATAAAATGTTTAATAATAATAATAATAATAATAAAAGAATGGAAGAAAAATTACGTATATATGTATATATGAAAGTAGATTAGATCAAATATTAAAGAAAGCCTGGAATGATAGGCTACGAAGTTTTCAAGACATAGCTCAGACCTTAGCATATAACAGGCACATGAAAAATGACTGTTTTGGGGTAAAAATATCGCTTTTAGAATTAATAGCCAAATATTCTTATAAGGGCAGAAAGGAATTTAGATTTGATCATATAAGCAATAGGGCATCACTGATGGTATCTGACCAGGGGTAGCATGGAAAATACATATTTAAGACATTATATACATATTAGGGAAATTTATTTTTAAAAGAGTACTTATTTTTAGAGAGAAAGAGAGGGAGAGAAACATCAACATGTGGTTGCCTCTTACATGCCCCCAAATGGGGACCTGATCTGCAACCCACAACCCTTTGGTTCATAGGCCAGCACTGAATCCACTGAGCCACACCAGCCAGGGGTTGGAAATTAATTTAAAAGCATCAGCCAAGGGGTTAAAGAATGAGAGCATGAAGTCTAATTCTATATTAAGGTTTAGATCAGATCACCTTGTAAACTAAAACAAATTAAATTTGAAATCAAAATAGAAATTTTCAGGTAGAAAACGAGTTATGCTTAAAAAATTAAACTATCAGATCAGCCAGTAAAATGATATAACTGGATGAAGCAATTATATTAAGGGAGCAGGTTTTCCAGAGAATCTTAATTGATGTTTTTGAAAGAGAAATGGATTTTATTAGGCAGCTTGTTCAGTTGTTTTATACTGGACGGGACCTAAATACTTTGCTAAAATGAGGTACTTTGTGGTAAAAAATATGACTTTTAGAATGAATAGCCAAATATTTCATTTCCTGCCATATCATACAAGAACAATCATTTAAAACACACACACGAAAGGGTGGCAATCTTCTAGTGGCCATGTTAAATACACCATTAGCAAGTTACCATCTCAAGACTATAATGGGCTCTTCTTCTGGAAAAATCATTAGGTGCTATCATTGTTCAATCAAACCTGTTTAAAATCAAGTTTAAATGGCTCTAATTATGGATCAGCATTTCATTTTTTCCACAACTGGTGCCTACTCAAACAGTTTTGTAGATAACTCTACCACAAGATAACTAAATTAAATTCAGTTCTAAACAGTTTTGTTTTGTTTTTTAAAGTTTTCTCTAAGCAACTGATTTACAAGTTTAGGCATCAGAAATCTTATTTAAAAATTACTATATGAACTACATCTAAATCAAACCAAAATGCTTCTACTCATGATAAAACAATATTCTTCTATCATAAACCTTTGATTTAAATATTTCCCAGCAACAGGCTTGTGTGGACAAACCAGGAAGGAAAACCAAATATGATCCTATTGTGCATATGGAGTAAAATGAAAGAACACATCTGGAATTAGCTGAGGCACTATTAAAATTTCATTTAAAAATACATTCCCTTAGAAATAAGTTTCCTAAGAGCAGTCACATGAGGAATTTCAACAGCATACATCTTCATTTTGTTGTTTGGACATTTTCCCAATCTTCTGTGCAACTCTTTTCAGGGTCAGGCTAGCTCATCTGAAATGCAAGCACTCACCCGGCCTGCCTGGTGAAAGGCGAACAGGGGCAAGCTATCATTATCACACTAGCAAATCTACTCTTAACTAATCAATAGAAATCTTTAATGATTTGCTTTAGAAAAATTACCTTTTGCTTCAAAGGTAATAATAAACAAATCCCATTTTTCTTGGTTGTTTTGCTGGGGTCACCATCACTCCTTTTATTCTATTGTAAATTATAAACTCCCTAAAAACAGGAACCAATTTTTCTGTTTGATTATTTTATTTATTTATTTTTTTAGGAAGACTCAGTAACTTGAAAATAGTAAGGGTTATAAAAAGTATCTAATGATTATTCTTTTTTTTTGAAATCCTCACCCAAGGACATGCTCATTGATTTTAGAGAGGGGGAGGAGGAAAGAGAGAGAGAGAGAAAGGAAACACTGATGTAAGAAACATCGACTGGGAGTAGGCACCCCAACCAGTGACCAAACCTGCAACCTAGGCATATGCCCTGACTGGGAATTGAACCTTTGATCTTTTGGTTTATAGAGCAACACTTCAACCCACTGAGCCACACTGGCCAGGACCTAATGATTAGTTATTTCCCAAGGAGAGTTTATTAACCAAGACTTGTCACAATTTATATTACCCTTCTAAGATGGATATTAGGCAAAATTGTTAGCATAGGTAGCTAGATATCAATAAAGGAAGAGAGCAAAGAATCGGATATCATTGAGCCGAATGGGCTGGTGAGCTGTGTTGAACACTAAGATAGCTTGCTTCACTAGGAAGTTACAGCTTCACATACTCCCTAGGGCATTCCCTACCTTCAGGACCTAATCCCCTCAAGGGGGCAGGGGAGGAATTAAATAGCGGAGAAATTCCTCTGCTGGGCCCATGATAGGTAGAAACCAAGATGGCACCAGGTGAGGCGCTTCTGTTATGAGGCTTGCACAGCAGGAACCAAGATGACAACAATAATAGGGGAGGTACCTAGCCTGGAAAAAGGTTTGGAGCGGGTAAGGGACACAGCAGAATCCCAAAAGACCTAGGACATAGATTGGTTAGGGGGTGGACCCATTAGAAACCCATTGAAGATGGGGAAATTGATTTGAAAGGGTGCCTGGTCCTTACCAAGCCCTAGATAATATAACCCAAGCTTAACAAAGTGCTCCTTTTCCCCCACCTTGCACCATAACAAGTGCTTGCCCTTTTTGTTCATGTGTTCTTTCTCCACAGCAGCCATTCAGCCCTAACAGCACCCAGGGCCAGGCCTGGGGTCCAGCAGGCGTGCGCACTCCAAGTGTGGGCCTATGCCCACAGCCAGCTGAGCACAGCTGAGAACAGACTACCCTAGCCAGATGGAGACTGATGGGGACTGAACCAATGGCACAGAATTTCTGGATCTTAGCCTTTGCACTGGGCTTGATGAAGACAAGGTTGGACTTTGTTCACAGAGGGACAAATGGAGATGAGACAGTGGGAACCTGAGGGCAGCCATCTATTTCTACCCAAATAAATCTCACCACCAGACCTTATCCTCCCATATGAGTTCCCGAAACTGCTTCTTGTGCCACCCCAAGGACCCCATTTCTACTGGCAACAGAATCATAAGCTCCTGCATTCCACTGCCATATCCTTTGTTCCTAGGGGGTTACCTGTCTTGGGGGTGGGGGTGGGGCCAAAAGACACCTGTGCAAAACTAAAATAAGTTCTCATTTAATGATTATTTATGTTTATTATTAATTTTAATTGTAAGAAGGATTTAAGTTTAGTATCACATACAATGCAATATTTTTATAGACAACATCTTAGCAATCTAGACAAATAAGGCAGTCCCTGAACTATCAGCAAATGATCAGATACCCCCATCAAACACCATGCAAACACAACGCAAATGTGAATAGCAGTGCTATTCTGCACACAGAACAGATACACTGCTGCTACACATGAGAATGAAATTTAAAAGGAAAAAACAAACTATGAATAAATATCACTGACAGATTCACTGACATGTATTTTATGTATAAACATTTTGTGTGCGTGTGTGTACGCATAATGGTATGAAAATTATGTGAATAGCGAAGTCAACAAACATCTGAGAACCTGCTCTGTGTTAGAACTGTGTTGTTCCTTAGAAACTGAGGCTATTCTATCACCATTGTCTAAAAAGGCTGAAGAAAGTGCCTCAGGAGGTCTAAATCCTGATGTTGTCTTTGGACCTACAAGTGACATCAGTATTGAGGCAGGCCAGTCCCCTAGTCAGACTACTTTTTCCTGGCTGCATCTCACTTTGTTCCTCCTTGCACCTTTGGATTCCCTTGACAAAAGAGTGTTTACTGAACACTTGCTATGATGTGACCTGAATAGGACAAGAGAGAATAATGAGTAAATAAGAATTTTTTAAAAGGTTTTGTGCACTTTTTAAATGTTATTGTTGTTGTATTACATTCATCCCTTTTTTGCTCCCCTCTGTCCCCCTCCCCACCCACCCATTCCCCCCAAAGTCAATCCCACCTATTGTCCATGTCCATGGTTCCTTTATACTAGGTTCTTGTCTAAACTGCTCCCCTTCCTTGCCTCTTCCTCCCCCCTCCCCCCAACCCCCTTCCCCCTGACCACTGAAGGCCTATTCACTGTATTAATATATTTGGTTAGGTTTTGTGCACTTTTTAAAAAAAAGATTTTATTTATTATTTTTAGAGGGAGGTGAAGGGAAAGAGGCAGAGAAGGAGAGAAACATCAGTGTATGGTTGCCTTTCACCTGCCTCCAGCTACAGACCTGGTTGGAGACCTGGCCTGCAACCTAGTTATGTGCCCTGACTGGGAATTGAACCAGTGACCTTAGGATTTGCAGGCCAGTGCAGCCAGGGCTGAATTTTTTTGTATTTTACTTTATATCTACCCTTAAAGCACTCATAAAAGATGGGAAATATATGCAAAGTGAATAGGGAACAGGAAAATACATAACCAAGGCTTAAACTGTATAGGTGAAACAATGAGACACAGCTGCATAACATTTTAATGTTTATGGAGCATTTCTTCCCCATAAGTCATTTAAACTGTGCACTTGACTTTATGACAAGGATCCCAGCTCTTTGTCATAAAAATAAGCTGCCTTGTCAGAAAAAACAAGCTGCCTAAGTCACATGTCTAGCGATCAAGAGCTTGATCCCATAATTGACACCAAACATCATGTTCTTTCCACCATCTGAAACTGCCTCTCACAAATGTCAATAGTTCTAGCTTGGGGACTGATGAAAGCAGCATGGGTGATGTGCACCTTGAGCCTCTAGGGATATACAGAAGCTGGATCAAAAAGGAGAACTCTTGCTGGAGAAGGGCAGCAGCAGAGAGGTCTTGAGTGAGGAAAAGCAGTGAGGCAGCAGGTCCCATGAGGAGAGAATCTTTATAGCCAGAGGGAAATGACTTCACAAATGAGTTGAGGTAGTAAGGACATTTAGAGCTTAAGATTCCAGAATGAAGTGTATGACTTGATTTGACTCACAGAAGAAAACAATGATTGATTCTAAAACAGAACGCAAGCAATGTTTTAGAAAAATTAGCCTGGTAGGACATGTGAAATTGACTGGGGTAGTAGAAAGTAGGGGGACAGAATGAAGGCAAGGGAACCAGGGATGACCCAACTGCAGTAATTCAGTAAGAAAGCAGTGAGGACCAGTGGTGAGGCGAGTATCAGGGAAAATGACCAGGAATGGAGGAATTTAAAGTGTACCAGCAGGTGAAGGGGACCAAAGTTCTGCCACCCTGAAGCTGCCTTTTTAGGACATTGACTTTGAGTAGCTGAGAAAGACTCAGAAAGAACCTTTGACCCTCCCCCTTTCTTACTCAAGAGATTCAGATAGGAAAAAAACCTGCTTCAGGAAGGAGATCTTAGAATATTAGCCTTAGCTTCATTTGAATTAAATGTGGTAAATAAGAGGGTTTTATTTATTATTTTTATTTATTTATTTTAAAGATTTTATTCATTATTTTCAGAGGCAAGGGCAGGGAGGGAGGAAGAAAGGGAGAGAAGCATCAATGTATGGTTGCCTTTCACTTGCCTCCAGCTATGGACCTGGCTTGCAACCTGGTTATGTGCCCTGGATGGGAATCAAACTAGCAACCTTTGGTTTACAAGCCAGTGCCAACCCAATGAGCCACCATCCAGGGCAATAAGAGGGTTTTGGGCAGGAGTTTGTTAGCTAGATATCCTCTGTGCCCATTGTTTCTGAATCTCCCAGCAAGAATTTGCCTGCCACTTATGTTCCTCTCTTCCTCAATTACCTTTAAATTGCACATTCTCACTTCTGAAACCTAATACCCCGTCCCCACCCTTTTTCCTTCTTTGTCCAAAAATATCATATATATCCAATGTTGCCTCATTGTCTTTGGAATTTTCATGCTCATATGAATTCCCCATGCGTATGTATTAACATTTGATTTTCTCCTGTTAATGTTACTTTGAAGACGGCAGGAAAATAATTAATTTTTAGCCCCACACATGGAAAAATCTGACAAGTCTCTTATCATCAAGTGCTAGATGATGATAGCTAGATTGCTATTCTAATATTCACTGGAAGACTAATGAGCAATCTGGTAAATCTTGCTCTTTCACTTTGAATCAAGGATGACTTATTAACACAACTGAGATTTTATACTCTTATTAGAGTTTTGACATAAATAAGTTTTGACTGAGTATTGCTCTTGAGAGTAAACCCAGTGAGAAAGCTGAAGAGAAGATGAAAAGGCCATTTAGGTTCAGGTCATAAAAACATACAGGCACCATGCTATACAATCAATGAAGGTTTTGGTGCAAGGAAGTGGCATGATCTGATCAGCGTAAAATGTTAAACTGAGAAATTTAGAATTTGCCCCTTTGGTAGGAATGGGGAGGATTCATTAGAAGGAGGAAATGTATGATGTAGGTAGAAGACCAGATCAGTCGTCCAAGGAACAATACCAGAAAGCAGGCTGCATTAAGATGTTACTGGTGCGAGGAGGAGAGAGAATAAAAGCAAATACTTCTAAGCACCTTTAAGTTACCATCACTTTTAAGAACTTTTAAGCAGGTACTCCACTAAATAGCATATGGGCATGGTTTCTACAGTTACTCAGGTTTTGATCAGAAGGACTGCTGGCTGTCCAGATGTTAAGGAGAGCCAAGCATCAAGGACAAGTGACCACCCTAGTTTTTAGCCACAGGGTCAATGGTGATAATTGGTCAGTGGAGGAGGGTGATGAGTGTGATCTTAAAAAAGCTGAGTTTGCAGTACCTTTGGGCCATTTTGGTGGCGAGATCTAGCAGGTGGCTGGAAACACAACTGGAGCCCTGGGGAGAGAACACATGAATGAGTTTGTCATACTGCTCCTTTTTGCTGTTGACCCTGGTCAATGTTGGGTTTCATGGCTTGCATTCGGTAATTTGGGGGGAAATAAGTTATTTAAAATAAAGAACTAAATGTAGCCTGAATCCATCCCCTATGTAAGGGAGTTCACCTAATACCTTCATTTCCTAAAATTTCCATTTACAGATGAGGCAACTTCATTTTATATGAAGGCAATCGAGTTGCCTAAGATAAAGTCTTATGTTACAGAATGAACATACACACACACACACTCACACACACACACACACACACAACCTGCCCAATTGGAGGTAAACAGTGTTAGAAGAAAGGATGTACTTAAGTAATTTTCCAGGCCCCCATGGTAGGTGTTCATTGTCTTCCTGACCATGAACAGGCCAACTTTTTAAAAGGTAAGGGCATATTTTAAAATTTTACTTCAGTGTTAAAAAGTTGCTCCCTCGCCCATGCTACTTCAACATCAACCTGTGCTCTAAACTTACTGGTTGTAGTAAAAGTGAGTATATTTAATTTATCAACAGAGTAAATAAAAACATGAAGGAATTTCAGATTTGGTGTGTTTTGTATTTTTACATATATCTTTCTTTTGCTGAGTTTGATAGAGTTAGAAAATGTATCCATGGGGAATTTAATCTGAAGAATACTTCCTGTTTTGTTATTCTCTATGGAATTTATCTTTGTTTAGTGTACTGTATAATTATTTTGTTTATTTTCTGTGTCTATCCACTAGGCAGTAAGCCCTAAGAACACAGGGATTTCTTGTTTGTACTCCTCACCTGCTGATGTTTTCATTGACTTTTTTTTTTAAGAGAGTAAGGAAGAGAGAGAGAGAGAGAGAGAGATAGAGAGAGAGAGAGAGAGAGAGAGAGAGAAACATCAATCAGTTGCCTCCCATATATGCCCCAACAGGGGACTGAATGAACCCACAACCTAGGTATGTGCCCTGACTGGAAATTGAACCCACAACCTTTTAGTGTATGGGGACAATGCTCCAACCAACTGAGCCACAAGGCCAGGGCAACAACACAAAGCCTTTATTTGCAGAGGGTTCACTGATGAAACCCCAGCACTTGGTTTAGATAGTAGGGACTCAATAAATAACTGAGAGTGAATAAGATACAGTTCTGTGATTATTATACCTCAGGAACTTATCATGTGTTTTTTCTTAACAATCATGACTCAATTTCCATGCTCCACCTTAATTCTGAACCATGATTTTTATTTATAGACTCCAAAAAAATTATTTCAGGACCTACTGTGACTTCTGCTTTCCTGATCTCAATTCCTGTCTGTTTCAGCATGTGTCTCAGTCTAGACTTCATTTTGGTACGCTGACCCCAGTTTACCAGAGGGTGATATCTGCTGTTTTCATTGCTTGACACCTTGACTCTGTGTGTGTGTGTGTGTGTGTGTGTATGTGTGTGTGTGTGTGTGTCTGGGTTAAACCAGAGAATGGTCTAAGCTAGAATTTCTAAATAGATCAGACTCACAAAACTTAAAATCACAGAACAGATATTATAAACTACTGTCCCCCAAAGATTCTTAATGTCCTTTGCACTCCCCATTATAAAACTCTATTATTTTTTCACCGCCCTATTTTTGATGGGATAATCGTGGTGACCATTTGCATTCCTTAACATAACTTTTTTCTTGATCAACTGGATTTAGTAAATATGAACTATTATGCAACTGAAGACAAGAAACTATTATACTACAAATTCATGTTGAGAATAAAAACAACTTCAAAATTACAAGTTTTCTAAGTAATTTATGCTACAATTCTTTTTCTTTTTTTTAATTTAATTTTATTGTTGTTGTATTACATTCATCCTATTTACCTCCCTTCGCTCCCCTTCCCTATCTTCCCATTTTCCCCCAAAGTCAACCCCACTTGTCCATGTCCATGGGTCATCTACTACAGTTTTTTTCATTTGATGTCTAAATGTATGTTAGAGAAAAATATTGTGCTTGAGCACTTTTTATGAAATGCAGTCAGTGTGTAACATAGGCTATGCCTTTCTCTCTCTCTGTTTTAGCATTTATTGAATTTACTGAGGGTAACATTGGTTAATAAAATTATACAGGTTTCAGCTATACAATTCTACAATACATCATCTGTATGTTGAATTGTGTGTCTACCACCCCAGGTCAAGTCTCCTTCCATCACCATGTATCCCTCCTTTACTCATTCTACCTCCCCCACTCCATTTCCCTCTGGCAATCACCATACCCCTGTGTCTGTGTTCATTAGTGTTTTTTTTCTTAATCTCTTCACCCTTCTCACCCAGTCCCCAACCTCCTCCCCTCTGAAAGCTGTTAGTCTGTTGTTCTCTGTATCCATGAGTCTGTCTCCACTTTGTTATTTTGTTCATTAGATTCCAAGTATAAGTGAAATCATATGGTACTCATCTTCCTCTGATTGGCTTATTTCACTTAGCATAATACTCTCCAGGTCCAAGGGAATGGCTTTCTAAATCATTGGATTGATCTAATTTAATTTGTAGACCCACAGTCCCAAACACATCAACTGTACCAGTGAGGCAATGTTTAGAAAGGCTCTCATCATCTGCACAAAAGACAATTCAATTGACGGCACTCTTTTCTTGGGCAACGGCTCAAATCAGTTAGGCTGAAAACAAAGCTAAAGGGCACACAGCTGTCATGTAGCCCGAAGTAGCCTCTGAGCAATAACTTGATTCATTTTTCCCTATTTGTACAACTGGTTCTGCAAACAGGATTGCCATCCAAGAAATGTATTTGCCCTCACTGAAGAGAGAGCTTCTCAGCATGTCAGCGAGGGCTCTATTGGATTTCTCTGCCCTTATGTGTATGGTAAACTACACATAGTGATTTCTTGAATTTATTTAACAAGAAACTGGCATTTAACTCAATGAGCTATGTGAACCAGTTACAAAGAAGGGCTCTAAAATCAGAAAATAACATTTTATCAAAGTAATGTTATCATCAAAGTTTGAGGAACAGACAGGTACTGAACTGAATTTCTATGTCTACTGGGTATAAGCAACTTATTTATTTTCCTAGTAACATCCCTAATTTGTTTGGCTTTATGTTAGGGGAAATTTAAAATATACACAAAAGTAGATAGAGTGGCGTAATGAAGCCCATGTGCCAATCACTCTGATACAACAATCATGACACCCACCCCCAATGGATTATTTTAAACAAATTTCAGATGTCATATTTTATGTCTTATTTCAGTATGTATCTCTAAAAGCTGAAAGGAGTCTTTTGAAAATGTAGCTATAATATCATACCCATACCAAGTGGTGGGCTGGTAGTTTTAACCACCAGTTCTTGGGTTGGGGTGGAGAGCTGGGGAGAGGTCCTGATAGGCAATCTTCTCCAATTTCCATTTCAAGGTGTAAATATTCCAACCATGCCAATTTAAAGGTACCATGTTGCCACTGCATGGGGCACTGAGAAGCAATGTTGCAGCCATCATTTTACGGGATTTCCACTATGCAGATAATTTATAGACAAATAACCTTAACATAAATGATAACAAATTACAGTAAAATAATTAAAAGTGACATATTTTGAGCATTATGTTTATTTTTATACTTTAATTTCAAATATGTATAATTTAATTTTTTTTAAAGATTTTATCATTTTTAGAGAGAGGGGAAGGGAGGGAGTCAGACAGGGAAAGAAACATCAATGTATGGTTGCCTTTCACTTGCCTCCAGCTACGATCTGACTGGAGACCAGGCTTAAAACCTGGTTATGTTGCCCTGGCTGGGAATTGAACCAGCTATATAATTTACTTTTTAATGGCTGTGTTTAACATCTGGCTGAAATATAACAATCAGCTCTCATCACTTCAGCATACCACTGAATCGCATCCAAATATTTAACAATTCCTTAATGTTACCAACTATCCAAACTTCTCTGACACGTCTCTCCTCTTTTTCCTCAGTGGTAGAGAAACATTTTAAGCAGGAATAGAAGAGGGAACTTTGCTACAGAATGCTATGCCAAAGTTTTAGGCTTTCCAAGTGGTTCAGTGCTGCTGTGCATAACTCCGACTGCTGTTAAAGTCTGTTTCCAGGCAGTTAAATTAGATGCAGCATGCACACATACCTTTATGTTACTGGGGAATCACAGTCATGTTTTTTATTTCACTTGTACTGCCCGGTCTCAAGCCCCTAAGAGAAAGAGTTTGAAAAGGGATAGGGCAGACTCTTCAGAAGGAAAAATAAGTCTGTTCTAGGTATAGAACCTTGAGTTGATAGAGGGTTCTACAAGGAAGATTCCCCAAAAGATGTGAGATGCCCTCTGGGCTTGATGTGTCCAACCACTGAAACTTGATTTGTGCAAAGCCCTCTCTAAATGTGCCTTCCAGAACTGAAGATGTGGTAGGGCATTAGTGGACAGTAAAGTAGGGTAGCTGCCATCCTCAATGAGGATGCCAGGCTGCACCATGACTCCTCCTTGAGCTCATAGTCAAGTAACACTCAGTCCAGTCAATGAACCAGTGTCTATCACTACTCACTCGGATTCCACAGCGTGCACTCATGAACCCCTCCCACGTCATATGCTCCCAGACTGCCTTTCCCAGGTCTTTTCCCACCATGCTTTTGAACAAACCCTTTATTTAAGGCAGGCTGGCCTATCCACTGTCCAAAAAAACAAAAAGCAAAAACATGCCATTTTTATATTTCAAACTTATTATAAAATATTCCTAACACATACAAAAGTATAAATAAGTTTAAGGAAGCCTCCTATACCCTTTACCCAGCTTCAGCAATTACCAACCCATATCATACCACTGGCCCTAAACCATCTAGAACCAAACCCTGGATGTATCCTTTCACCCACAATTACTTCAGTACTATATACTCTCTTTCCTACACATCTGCTCAGACATTTCCCTTCTGCCCCTTTAACTTTCCAAATTCTATCACATCCTGCAAGGCTCAGCTCAGGTCTCATGTTCTACCTCATTTCCACTGAACTTGTCAGTCACATATTTCCTTGAACATCTCTCTTATGGCTATCCTGTCATTCCTTACCTCTCACATTTCATGATGTCATTAAAAAGCAGGAAACCTCTCTCACTAATACATGCTTAGCAGGAAAGAACTAAAGAATAAAAAGAATAACAGTGTGGGCTTTGAAAGTTTATTAAAATTTGGTACAACAATTTTACACAGCATGTTCACCAAATTCCTTATGTGAGAAATGTCTCATTACCTAGAACATGGTATGCAGAACACAGTATGATGAGATAGAAAGAACACAAGAGTTCAAAGGCATGGGTTCTTCTCCTGGCCCTTCTGTTTGGCGGCTATTTTGGGTTTACTGACTGACTTCTGGAGTTCACCAGTAAATTAAGAATGAACTGCACCCATCCTTTCTCTTCCCCTCACTAGAATGTCGGAAGCAAATGTGATTACATATGAAGTTGGCTTTGTAATTGATAGGACATGTTGTTGATACACATCATTACCTGTATATGCAGAAATGAGTGGCTATATGACTTGACAACAAGGAAAACTATTGTTTTGGATTCTGAGAATATGAGAAGAGTAAATGTAAGCTTTCAACAGGGAAAATGGGAATGTGATTGACAGTATAAAGATCAGGCGGGAATCAGAACCAAGAAAATTAACCCCAGAAGCAATGTAAGACCATACCTAAATTCTTACACTTAAAACAGACAAAGGAGGATCCCCAAAAAAAGATTGCAAAGGAAGCAACACATACTGTTAGCTATTTAAGAAAAATTCCTGTTATATTAAATAAACAACTTAAAAGACAGAATTCAATATCTGATCCCTCCTTCAAATAAAACTATAGAATTACCCAATAAAATGACTATGATTCTGAGTTTATGCTCTCTGAGGACATTTTCAGAGCCTGTGCCTTCTCAACTTCGCATTCTGTTATGCCAAAGAACGATTATTCGTATCAAACTGTAAATATTTACCAAATTATACCAAACCAGTACTACTTAGACTACAATGGAATTGAGACCTCTTCTTTCTCTAGTAGAAAAGGGGATACATGGCTTTCTCAAGAAAAGTCTGTTCCACAAACCACATGGGAAGCTGCATTAGTGTTCCATGAGAGGCAGGTTCAGCCAACCTAAACCATCCCCTGGAATATTAATATTGTTACTATTTCTTGCAAGGAAATGAAAATTATAATGGTTGGAGAAAGGCTTACATTTTATAAAACTATGAATAATCTAGGCCAACACAGAAAAAAGGCTTTTTCAACTTGGGACATTAATAACATTTAGCAATACATGGCAAAAACAACAGCTGCTATGCCTGGTAAATCCAAATAAGATTATTAGGTCAAAATCACAGAATTACACAGAGAACATTTCAAAATTCCCAGCACACTGACAACAAAGCATCACAGCAGAATTTCATTAGGAAAGAAAATATTTTGTTTAGAAAGAATTTTTTTTTCCAAACTTCACCATATGTTGTATGTCTGAAGACTTCACTAGAGAGGAAAATTACAAGAATTAAAAGGGTAAACTTCAGAACAACAGTTTCCTTCCTCTATTTCCCTTCCCCTCTCATTAACCCCCACTCTGTGCAGCAGACAACTCTACATATCCTTACATCTTGTTCTTCATACAAATATAGATTTTTTAAAAGATCAATTTTGAAAACATATTAGAATATACTTTCTCTTGTATAGATCACTTTAAGATATGGAACAGACCAGTCATTGATTTTGTTACCTTGGTGCATAGCAAGAAAAGAAACAAAAGCATTTTAGGACTTCTAACAGCCCTGGCTGGTGGCACAGTGCATAAGATGCTGGCCTGTGAACCCAAAGGTCGCTGGTTCAATTCCCAGCCAGGGCACATAACCAGGTTGCAAGCCAGGTCTCCAGCCAGGTCCATAGCTGGAGGGAGGTGAAAGGCAACCATACATGGATGTTTCTCTCCCTTTTCTCCTCCCTCCCCTCCCCTCTCTCTGGAAATAATAAAATCTTTTTTTTTAAAAAAAAAAATGACTTCAAACAGATAAGAAATAGGATTTTATACCATCTAGACATATTACTTTGAGTACTATTACCTATGATGATCAATCATCATGAAAGACTTTTCGAGGATAAAGTCTACATAACTGTTGCAAATAAGCATTAAAAAATGTGAAGGTCCTGGCTGGTGGCTCAGTGGATTGGCACCAGCCTGCAAACCCAAAGGTCACTGGTTTGATTCCCAGCCAGGGCACATAACCAGGTTGCAAGCAAGGTCTCCAGCCAGATCCGTAGCTGGAGGCAGGCGAAAGGCAACCATACATTGATATTTCTCTCCCTTTCTTCCTTCCTCCTTGCCCTTCTCTCTAAAAATAATGAATGAAAAATCTAAAAAAAAATGTGTAGGACCATTAATTTTTTTTACTTGTCCATTAGGTAAATAAGTCAAGACTGAATTTCAGAGTATAGAAAGAATGAACAAATTTCTGGCTATAATAAAAATTTAGAGGTCTTTCTGATCTGGTCCTAGGCCAGCTATACATTCTTCTAATTTGTCTGTAGTCTTCTTTTTCAATCAATAATTATACAAGCCTAATTTGTCAGTATTAAGCAATTTGACTGTCTTTAAAAAATAGCCAAGAAACAGTCCTAGTTAACTGGAACAATTATAAATCATCAAAAGAGAAATCAAGTGGAGTTTTCCCTAATTATTTCTTCTTAGTAGATAAAGACTTCTGGACAAGATGGAAGTGTAGGTAGTACATCTTCCTCACAACTAGAAGAAATTTACATCTACCTCAAAACTAAATATAAATGCAGAAATTTCAGAAAATCAAACTACATGGAAGTGCAACAAAGGAAGAAGTAAAGAAATACTCAGCCAGATAGGCAGGAGGGGTGGAGCCAGGGAGGACAGCAGCATCAGCACCAGAGCTGAGGCCGCAGTGAAAAGCCCAGTCATGCATTTAAACCTGGAAAGTGATCCCAGGGTCAGACTGCGCAGCCCAGGGTTCCAGCGCCAGGAAAAATAGAGCCACATTGCTTCCGACGGTGAAAACCAGTGGGTGCTGTGGCAGAGGAAGAAATGGCCAGTCTTAACAGGCAAGAGGAATGCATTGTTCTCTCTAAGACCCCTCCCCAACATACAGTGCCAACATACGGGGTGAAATGGGTCACCCTGCACTGATGAATTCCTGAGGCTCTGCTCCTTATAATGTAACAGGTGCAACACAACTACCTAAGACACAAAAGCTAACACAGAAAGCTGTCAAGCTCAGGAGACAAAAAGTATGGCCCCCAAAAGGGAACAGGTCAAGGTGCCAATGGGAGAACTGAGCAACAAACAGATAACCAACCAAACAGACAAGGAGATAGCCAGCCTAACAGATGCAGAGTTCAAAATGCTGGTGATTAAATGCTTCACAGATTTCACAGATATGCTTAAATACAGCAAATGCAGAAAGGAAGAAGTGAAGGTTAGGCTATGTGAAATGAAGAAAAATCCATATGAAACTACAGGTGAAGGGAAGAAAACCAGGGTACAAATCAATGATTTGGAATACAAAGAAGAAATAATCAACTAGCACAGAATGAGGAAACAGGAATGGTAAAAAACAAGGAGAGGCATAGGAACCTCTGGGACAACTTTAAACCTACCAATATCTGAACCATAGAGGTGCTGGAAGGAGAAGAGGAAGAGCAAGAAATAAAAACTTACGTGAAAAAATAATGAAGAAAAACCCCTAAATGGGCGAAGGAAATAGACATACAAGCCCACAAAGCACAAAGAGTCCCAAACAAGCTAGTCCCAAAGAGGAACACACCAAGGCACATCAAAATTAAAATGCCAAAGGTTAAAGATAAAGATAGAATCTTAAAAGTAGCAAGAGAAAAGAGAGTGATCTACAAAGGGGTTCCCATATGATTATCAGATGATTTCTCAAAAGAAACTTTGCAGGTAAGAAGGGACTAGCAAGAGGTATCCAAAGTGATGAAAAGCAAAGACCTACAGTCAAGATTACTCTATACAGCAAAGCTATCATTCAGAATAGAAGGGCAGATAAAGTGCTTCCCAGATAAGGTAAAACTGAAGCAGTTCATCATTACGAAGCCGTTATATGAAATGTTAAAGGGGCTTACTTAAGAGAAAGAGGATCAAAATTATGAACACTAAAAAGACAATATGGTGGCACAGTGGATAAGGTGCCAGCCTGCGAACCCAACGGTCGCCAGTTTGATTCCCAGCCAGGACACATAAGTAGGTTGCAAGCCAGGTCTCCAGCCAGGTCTGTACCTGGAGGCAGGTGAAACGCAACCGTCATACATGGATGCCTCTCTCCCTCTCTGCCTCTCTCCCTTCCACTCTCTCTGAAAAATAATAAAATCTTAAAAAAAAAAAAAAGACAATAAACTCACAACTATCAACAACAGAATCTAAAAAATAAAAAAGAAACAAATTGAAAAGAAAAAAGAAAAAAAAAAAAAAAAAACAAAAACAAATTAAGCAGACAACCTGAGAGGGAACATAATCAAAGATATGGGGAACATCTGGAGGGGTGTCAGCTGGGAGAGGAGGAAGAGGGCAAAAGCACAGGGATTAAGAAGCATAGTTGGTGGGTGCAGAACAGACAGGGAGATGTTAATAGCAAATGAAAAGGTAAAACAAAAAAATTTACATGCATGATCCATGGACATGAACTAGGGAGGGTAGGATTGCTGGAGAAGAGGGCGTTGCTCAGTGAAGAGGAGCAAAAGGAAAATAAACTGGGAAAATTGTAACAGCATAACCAATAAAAACTAAAAAGAAATTTTTAATCTTGAAAATAAAAAAAGACAAAATATCCAGTGTGAGAACACCAAGGTAGACCCTGATAAGTAGCTGATGTGAGGCTGAAGCAGTTGAATATGCTCAGTGTATTACAACAGTCATGGAAGCAGACGCTCATCACAACATAACCATGTTAGATATTCTTCTAACCCCTTAAAGTCAGTTAACTTATTTAATGTTCCACAACTCGTGACGTTATTGCCACTTCACAGATGAGGCAACTGACACGGTTCTGCAATTAACCTAGGCATGCACAATTTATAATAGTAAACCTAGCACGAATATGAACAATCAGCCAAGTAATTTTTGAGAACAAAAAGTAGCTTAGCTCAATGGAATGAGCAGAGTTAAACGTGCATTCATTTCTTCACTCATTCATTCAGAAATGAGTGTAGTAGAAGACAGCAAAATGACAAAGAAGGGTGAACTCCTACTATCTGCCTGAACTTTACCAAGTTACAGAGTCTCTCAGAAAGCCAGCTTCTTCATTGTAAAAATAGATATCATTCTACCTGGCCTATTTTCTACCTTCACATTGATGATAACATCAAATGCAATGGAAACTCCCTTGGCTCTGGCGGTATCAGAGAACAATCGCCCAGGAAGGAATGAATTCATCACAAATACATGCTCTGTTCTCCTTACAAAACCTACCGCAAATGCCCCAGTTTTCAGCTTTCTGGATGACAAGGACTTGTCCTGCATGGTTTCAGCAGACCTCTCCTGTACAAGCAAGTCTTTATTTTTCCCATAAACAAATAGGCCTTCTCTTGAGTCTTTTCTCACTTCCAGTCATCAGATGTTCATGCATAGATGCTGTCCTAAAGCATTCTGGCTTCTATAACAAACTACAATGGTCAGCGTGACTTAACAAACTTTCATTTCTCACAGTTATAGAGGTTGAGAAGTTCAATATCGAATTAGCAGAAGACTCCATGTCTGGGGCTTGCTTCCCAGTTTACAGACAGAGCTATTCTAACTAAGTCCCTACATGGTTGGAGGGGCAAGAAAGCTCTCTGGATTCTGAAGGGTGCTAATTCCATTAATGAGGGCTTTATCCTCATGACCTAATCACCTTTTAAAGGTCCAACCTTCTAATACCATAGCCTAGGGGATTAGGTTTCAAAATCTGAATGCGAAGGGTGGGGGAGGCACAAACATTCAGTCTATAGCAGAAGCAATAATTTTGAAAGATGTGAAAATAAGCCCTGGCTGGTGGCACAGTGGATAAGGCACCGGCCTGTGAATTCAAAGGTCGCTGGTTCAATTCACCAGCCAGGAAACAATCAGGTTGCAAGCCAGGTCTCCAGCCAGGTCTGTAGCTGGGGGCAGGTGAAAGACAACCATGCATTGATGTCTCTCTCCCTCACTGCCTCTATCCCTTCTCCTCTCTCTAAAAATACTAAATAAAAATCTTTTAAAAAAAAGTGAAAATATCATTCATATTCACTGGTCATCTGAAATATGAGGATTTGGGGCACCCAATAAATAATAGGAGGCATTTAATCTACTCCTTCTATTAAAAACAAAACTAAACAAGGACTATAACCTGAAGAACCCTGAAATACCAATTCATAAGACCTATGTACCCCTATGTTCATAGCAGCACTATTTACAATAGCCAAGTGCTGGAAACAGCCAAAGTGCCCATCAGTGGATGATTAGATCAAAAAATTTTGGTACATTTACACAATGGAATACTACACAGCAGAAAAAAAGAACTCCTACCCTTTGCAACAACATGGATGGAACTGGAGAGTATTATGCTTAATGAAATAAGCCAGTCAGTGAAGGACAAATACCATATGACCTCACCCATAACAGGATAATAATGAACAAAACAAACAAACAAGCAAAACAGAACCAGATACATGAATACAATGAATAGACCTTCAGGGGACAGAGAGGAGGAGGTAAGGGGGATGGGGGAGGAGGAGGCAAAGAAGGGGGCAGTTTAGTTGAGGAACTAGCATGGAAGAACCACAGCCACGGACAACAAGTGGGATTGACTTTGAGGGGGAATGGGTGGGTGGGGAAGAGGACAGAGGGGAGGAAAAAGGGGATGGATGTAATACAACAACAAAATTAAAAACAAAACAAAACAAAACAAAAAACCAAAACTGAAGTTTTATAAAGTAAGGATAGTTTGACTTAAGTAATTACTATGGGCTCCATGCGATGAAAGTTAATGGAAATATTTAATTCTACGACCTCTTTCCCAAATTTCTTTCATATTAGCCTCTATTCCCACTGCCCTACTTGGTCTCTCAATGTAGTATCTCTCATCTCTAGCACATCCTCCATACAGATGCCAGTACCACTTCCCCAAACAAATATGACACCAAGTTCTGCTTCAAAACCTTCCTTGTGGCTCCCAGGCTCCTCCTGATGAAGCTGTGTGCTATTTATAGGGTTAAAAATGCCTCTCCAAGCCCACCCTAGGCAGCAGCTGAGCAGGAGTCAGCACTGCTCCATTCAACTTCCACTCCAGTGCTCTCTTCTTTCATTCAGACCATAAAGGGGAAAGGCTGACCTTGCATGGGAGGGTTACTGTGTTGGTACTTTAAAAACTTAAAGTACGAGGTTGATTCCAGCATATTTTTACATCAGTGTAAAAGCCCTTATAGCAGAAAACAAAATTGACAGAATATGGTTCATCAGGCAAAAAGAAAGGAGCTATATGCCAAAGAATAAAAAATGTAGAGCTAAAAGGAACTTCAGGCCCTCATGCCATAATGCAACAGGCAGATGGACTGACTTATTCAGCTTCTTTAACACCAAACATTTTTTCATGCCCCATGATTTTATTTTTTTACATGAACAATAAAATGGCAATAAATACATACCTATCAATAATTGAAGCTAAAAAACAAACTAAGCAAACAAGAAAAGCAGAGACAGAAGCATGGATATAAAGAATGATTTGATGATTGCCAGGTGGGAGGGGGGTGTGGGGGAATGGGTTAAGAGGTGAGGGGATTAAGAAGTACAAATAGGTAGTTACAGAATAGCCATGGGGATGTAAAGTACAGTATAGTAAGTGGAATAGCCAAAGAATTTATACACATGACCCATGAGCATGAACAATGGTGTGGGATGGCCTGAGGGAGTGAAGGGTGCTGGGTGGAGGGGCACAAAGGGGGCAAATGGGACAACTGTAATAGCATAATCAATAAAATACAATTTTAAAAAATATCCCATGACATTATATTCTAAAACACTGTGCTAAATTATTTTACTCTGTATGTGTCCCTTAAATATAAAAATATAAGTAGCCCTGGCTGGTGGCTCAGTGGATAAGGCGCCGGCCTGCAAACCCAAAAGTCGCAGGTTCGATTCCCAGCCAGGGCACATAACCAGGTTGCAAACCAGGTCTCCAGTCAGGTCCATGGCTGGAGGCAGGTGAAAGGCAACCACACATGGATGTCTCTCTCCCTCTCTGGCTCTCTCCCTTCCTCTCTTTCTGAAAATAAAATATTTTTTAAAAAGTGAAAAAAAAAAAAATAAAATAAAATAAAAAATAAAAAAATAAAAAAATAAAAATATAAGCAATGAAAACTTAAAATATAAAAATAAATTTTAAAGTAATTGTCCAGAAGATAGAATTGATAAACTGGAATATTTTATTTAATCTTTGGGTAATTTATTAGGGGTATCTAAGAACATGGCACATGAAGATATATAATCTATAAAAGAAGGAACAAGCAAGAAGATTTTTAAAAACTACCTGTGGCACCTTCTCACAGATCTTATGGGAAACACCAATTTCCACCAGTATCTAGAAACTATTTCACTAATTCTAAAATAACTACAAAGTAAGCATACAGTTAATAGCTTAATCACTTATTTAAAACAAGTAACAGGAGCAAATGCTGCAAGCTATTAGCAATCAACATAGATTTGATTTTAATTTTAATTTAATACAGGCTAAGTATGTTGAAGGGAAGATATCTAACTCGGCAAATCTTCTCTATTGAAAGCTTAAGGTAAACAAACGTCAAATCATGCATTGGGATTCACAATAGGTAAACCTCAAACCCAGCCCAAAATTCCCTCCCATGAACATGCTTCAGTAGATTCGTCTTTTGCCATTGGCTGACTCCCCCTGTGGCACTAATATTTGTGCTCCATCCTCTGCACAGGCTCCCATCGCTCTCCCTTCAGCCTCATGGCTCTGGATAGAGAAAAGCCTGTTGAAGTCCAGAACAATGGGAATAGTAGGGCCTGAATCCGCCTGGAACCCCAGGGCCCCCTCCCAGTTGGGCTGGTCCAGTTTTGCCACCAATAAGGAACAAGCCATGCCTGAAAATCCTAGATCCCTTTTAGCATTGTAAACCACGTTGGAGATGCTTATTACACCCTCTTTGTTCTCTATTTCTCTGGTGCCATCACCATAGTAACAATGCGCACAGATGGAGGAGGCCAGAAATACCCCCAAGTGGGGGTGGCGGTGGGGATATGGAGGAAAAGAGCCTTTCACTGATGAAGAGAGAAAAGGCTAGAATTGCTTCTATTGGAGGTATCACAGCATTAAGGGGCAATTCTAATGGGAAAAGTAGGTTTTCTTTGTCTTTAAGAGCAACAATAGACTCCAGTGTCTTTCCCCTCTTTACTCCCTCTCTTCTTTCCCCTATTTCCCCTAGGTGCATAACTGTTACCTTCACTTTTCCTAAGCTCCAAGGGCCCTTCTTTTGCCTCTGTAACTTGTTTTCTGAGCCCATTTTTCTATGGTTCATTTCTTCTACCTCTGTGATTTTCCTAAATAAACTTTTTCTTATAGTTAAAAAAAAAAAAAAAGAGTAACAATAGAAAGCAGCTTAATAGTTCAATAAGTATTAATGTTTATAGGAGACCAATTTGCTAGGCTTTAGAAGTTTTAAAGCCAGATGTATTTTATTAGAAAATCATGGATGCAAATAGAAACGCTTATATAGAATGCAATTTTGGAAATCAGGTACTCATTCCAGTGTGGATCACTGCTACTTAAAAAATATGGTTAGTAAAGTACAGCATAAGGAAAACATGGTCAGTAATATTATAGTAACTATGTACAGTCCATGTGGATACTGGAAATATTGGGGGGAACACTTTGTAAAGTACATGACTGTCTAACCGCTGTGCTGTACACCTGAAACTAATACAAAATAATATAGTAATTGAAAAAAATTTTAAAGAGTTTTGGTTAAAAAGGAGTATTAAATTTTACCAAATGATTTTTGGCCACTGTGAGAATGGCATTTAATGACTGAATTTAATAAACTTACATGCGCCCATTTTTTTTTTTTTTTATGGGGAGTGTGATGTTGTAGTACTAAAAGTTGAGACATCTGTTAAAGAAGGATGGCTGGGAAGATACAATGGTTGATTGGTTGATACAATGGGTATTTCCCTGAAAGTGACAAGTTTCTCTTCCAAGTTTTCATATGAAATATACCAGGAGGAAATCGCTGTGTGGGGCGAGGGGTGGCTGCTGTTTTACTATAGGGAGTCATTGCCCCTGTTCAAACTAGACCAGGGCCCCTGTAACTTCAGACCCTCTACTGCCAGCACATTACAGACTTTAAAGGCACTCTCAGTCCCTATCACTCTTCAAAGCCTTGATGGCCAGAGTTTCACTGTAAGAAAAGATAAATCTTCCCACTCCAAGATCTCAGTTTTTTGTTGTATTTTGTCCTTTCCTGCCACCAGACTGAGTCCTCCTGGCTCAGAATTTTCCAGGACATCTGGAGTACTTGTGGTAAGATTTATGTTGTTACAGGTCAGGAAATAGAAACAGAAACCACACTAGCCCCATTAGCTACTTGGGGAAGTTTTACTCTATGCAAATAAAAATGGTGCATATACCAAAAAAAAAAAAAAAAAAAGAAGATGCTTTATGGATGATTGTTTTAGAAAAGTTAACGTTCTAGTTACACAGATTTTCGTGGAAAAAGCAATAAACAACTTTGTGGGGATCTTTGGGTCTTGGTCTCAACACAAAGTAGCTGTGACCCTATGGACAGTGTTTACTTTGCCTTTCTCAACCTTAATGTCCTATCAGTAAAAACAAAGGACTAGAATAGAACAGGGATATGAACTTGAAATGATCCAAGGATTATTTCAAGGAACATTTAAATGTTACGAATATAAGTCAATGTATATTATTCCGGGAAAGACCCTCAAGCATATTCATAACATAAAAAAGTTAAAAGTCAATAGATACACCCTCCAAGTTTTTTTTCCAAGTAAGTCTAGAACACCATGACTTAAATCAACTTAACCAAATCAACTCAGGGTTCTGAACTCTAACTCTGGTGACCAGAATATTTGGGTCTCCTCAAAAGTCTCCACCTAAAGGATGTTGTTCCTGATCACCTCATCTAATCCCCATCACCACCCACCCTCTACCCCTTTACCCACTTTTCCCTCCATAGCACTATGACATAGCTCGTATTTGCTTATTCCCTCTTCTAGAATGTGTGCACCCATGCAAAAGGCATTTTCTTTTCTCATTGTTGGATTTACTCCCAGTGCCTGGCATGATGCCTGACAAATATTAAATGCTCAAAAAAACTCTCTTGAATGTATTAATTTTTAAAAATTCATAGAATAAAGCATGACAGTATAAAAACTCAAATATGTTTTTACTTTTTCAAAAATCTAAGAACATGCACTGCACTAAATATTTTACAAGCATGTCCATCCTTATCTTCATATGATCACTTTGAGTCCAGTTTCCCAATCTTTAGAGCCTTTTATAAAGTAACACATCTGTGAAAAGAAGCCAGGCAGTGTCCTGTAGAAAAAGTCACTTCATCAAGTGCCAGGTCTGCCATCAACTTGTGGAGTTTGCTTAGACAAGCCACAGATTCTGTTACAAACTCAGTTTCCACAATTGTATCGTGGGGATAATACTTGCCCCATCTACTGCAAGTCATCAGGAGAATAAAAGAGAATATAAACGCTTTAGGAAGTTAGAAGTGATGTGCAAAATACATATAGTAAGTGATGTGGGGGTCCCTGTCAAGTATTTCAAGAGAGATTTGCTACAAGTTGCTGGGAGAAGGCAAGACAACAAGGGGCATCCATCAGGTGTCCGTCACACATGTGGCTGGAACATCCGGGAACTGGGAGGACCCCAGCAAAGGCTTCTACTCAGTGGGATGCCGTCCAGGCTGAACTCCTCTCCCTCAGACTGCATTACCCAGTAAAGAAAAAGATGTCCCCATTCTAGCCTGGGACCAACTTTCTGCCTGCTTCTCCTGGGAAGAAATTACCATTTTTAAACTGAAACACAAAATGAAAATTTTTTAATGTGATGGAGACTTCTTAGAAACCAGTCATCCACTGACTTGACCCAGCTGACTAATGTCTTTCTCTCTTTTTCTCTCTCTCTCAGCCCTATCTCCTCCTTTCTTTCCTTCTTTTTTTTTGTATCTAGTCTAATAATAGGTGTAAAAAAGTTATGCACAATTTCTAACAGTTCTGGAAGAGTCAGAAGAGTTTGTTTCTGTGTTCTTAAAATGGATGATGGAGATTAACTCACTTTGTATCAAATTAGCTTCTTTTGGATACTTGATAAGTGATTTAATCACTATCATCCATTTTAAGAACTATATATATATAGTGATATGCACTAACCATGCTTTCCCTTTTGAATGTTACTGCTCAACAAGAGGAAATCTTTAAATTGGTGTAGTAGGAGCCTTTTCTCTTAAGAGTTTTATAGCAATGGTCCCCAACCTTTTTGGCACCAGACACCGGTTTCCTGGGGGTTGCCTGGGGTGGGCGGACACAGGGCCTTCATTCCCATATACTGATTTATGCAGCAAAATTTCTAAGCAACTTACATTTAAAAAGCAGAATAGATTTAATATGAAGCCTAGCTTATTCTAGCATAATATTCAGTTATGCATAAATAAACTATTCTTAAGCCCAAGGTACTCACAAAAGGACAATTTCTCAATAAAATTTTACCTATGCTTAATAATGATTCATCAAAATTCTAATATATTTGTTCTGGTCAATAGGATACTAAAAACTCATAATTCAATCTAAAAGAAATTTTATTTAACAGGACCTTATTGTCATAAGAACTTTAAAAAATTAAAAATACCATGTGTGCCACAAGACTATGATAAGGTAATCAATGAAAGATTTTCAGACATAATAATTACTTCAGGGTTAAGTTTTATAGAAGAAGACAAAGATGAGTCCCATGAGGAAAACCAGTATGTAAAATTCCCAACTTTTCTAGGAGAGCTTGTTCATGTATTTATTTATTTATTTTTTTTATTTAAATATTTTATTTATTATTTTTAGAAAGAGGGGAAAGGAGAGAGGCAGAGAGAAAGAGAGACATCAATGTATGGTTGCCTTTCATCTGCCTCCAGCTACAGACCTGTCTGGAAACCTGGCTTGCAACCTGTTTATGTGCCTTAGCTAGGAATCGAACCAGTGACCTTTTTATTTTTAAAATGGATGATATGATAGATATGAAATCATTTTCAAATTAATTTAGTTTCTATTGGGTATATTACAAGAGTTTGTTTTTAATCAATATTTATAGTATCAGAAATGCCATCTTTTACAACTGTTTACAATCATGATAAAATGATATTAACTTTTAAATTGTATGAGTAGAGCACATAGTTTCTCAAAATACTTTTAGGGGTTACCGGAAGAAAAATATTCAGAAACACTGTCCTGTATCATCTGAAAGCCAGGAGTTTGTGCTGACTATCTAACATTTTGACTTTTGATAGAAAGGCAAAGCCAGGATTACTTCAGGAAAGGTCAAAAACTGACCAAAGCATCCCCTGTAAACTGCCAAATCCAGAACTCTGAACATAGTATATGTTCAATACACACTAGCTCATTGACAAAAATATTTTGCCTATTCAGTTGGTATCTATTAACAGTATAAATACAATATGTCTTTCGATTTCTAACCTTCAAGGGGAGCTTTCAAATTTTAGTCAAATGCCAGTCAAAAGGATGTTACTGAAACAAAGCCCTGGGCAAAGTAATAAGTATGCTGAATTTCACTCCCTAATTCTTCCCCAGATTTCCTTTCACATGCCAACTAACATGTCTGGGAAGCTCCAGAGATGAACAAAATAATCTTTACCAAGAAGGAGGACCAAGAAGGAGGCAGAGCTGTTCGCTGGCAGAAATATTATAATAGAAATACAGGCTCAGAGGCAGCACAGGGGAGGGGATGAGGAGCTCCTGGGGTTGGGAGGCAGAAAAAAATGTCTTGAATGGTATTTCAGAATAGGTGGGTGTGATTGAACTAATTCTTGAAAGGTGGGTAGGTGTCTGAAGAGGGGATATGAGGCCCTCACACAGAGGGAAGGAAGAAAGCCGTGGGGTGCAGCTACCTTCCTCCTTGTACTGGAAACAGTAATATGTGAGGATGCGATTGTGCACATTGCACCCACAGTACATGATTGGTGATTAAGAAATGACAGGGAGGGAAGGAGTTTGGACTTGATCCTGTGGCAAAGAAAGTCATTAAAAGGTTATAAAACTGGGCAGTGGTGGTATGAGAATTGCCTTTCAAAAAGATTCCCTTCCTGTGGTGTGAACCACAAATGTGGCGGGGAGGGGTGGTGGAAGATACGAAAGACTGCAAACTGGACTACTTGTTGGAAGACAATTAGCAGTGATCTGGAATAGACTTGACAGAAAAGGGGCTGTGTAGGGAAGGTGCTGAGGGGAAAAGCCTTGGAAATAAGGTCTCTGAACACAAGTACCTTACCAGTTGTATAAGGAGCAGTGTGGGTGGGGAATGGGACAAAGGCAAGCCTAGAATAAGTCCTAGGTTTCTCTAGGTCATGTAGTTGGGTAAAGATGAATAGCCTGTTTGAGAGGAAAATAATCTTCAGTCTACGAACCCCAGGCCCTCATTTGTTCTATGAAACAGGTACTGTAGGTATTATTAGCCCCATTTTATTCTCAAAGTGGGTAAAATGATTTGCCAATATCACGTGTAGCAGTTTGAGGAGCTAACTATATAAACCAGGCTTAAGAGCAGGTAAACAAGGAGACAGGTCTGTGCTTTCACAGGACTTATATTCTAATTAATGGGGGGAAGAGGAATAAAAGACAAACAAGCAAGCACACAATAAAGCAAGGTCTGAAAGGCTATGATGGGGCACGTGTGGAGGGCATAGGGACTTTATACCTGGGGTGGTCAAGGAAGGTATCCCGGAAGTGACATCTGAGTTGGCTCCTCATTGGGGTGAAGGAAGTAGTCATGCAAATTTCTAAGGAAAGACTATTCTAGTCAGAGAAGGGCAGCTGACAAGTTCCTGAGGTAGGAACAAGCATGGTGTGCTCTGAGGGAGGAATTCCAAATACCTGGCAAGTGAGGGGCAAGAAAAGGCCCAGTGGCAAGGGTATTCCTGGGAGGGTGAAGGTGAAAGGCTTATGGCAGCTCAGGGTGGTGCTGGCACAGAAGAAACTCTTGGAGAAGCTAGGGACAGTGAACACCAGGCATAGCCCCGTGCATCTGAGAAACTGCATCGTGACTCACAAATGCATTTGGAAGACAAGTCACTGCTCAGTTGAGGACTGCCTATTTTGGCATTGAAATAGGGCCAGGAACAAGCTCATTTGTTTAGCCTAGAGAGATGAACTTTAAAATCCTTAGATGAACAGAATTCATCTTAAATTGATCTACTCAGAGCAAGAAACAACTTGCAGTCCAACGAATGGGAGCTCTTGCCCCCAAGGCTCAGTCTTGCCCACCACACCGAAAGAAAAGCACAGCCTCCCAGCCACCCTCCAAATCTCTCAAAGGCACCATTTTCCCCAAGGATAACCCCATTAGCTCAGACGGACAGGGCAAAGAGAAACAGCACCCTACTGTCAACGTTTGGAGCTGGGCTTCTGCCTATGCAAAACTGAAAGCCTGAAAGGGACTGGATGTTGGAGGTGCCCTGAGACAGGCCACCCCAGACCCAGCAGTTCAGCCAGCTCTCTGGGACACACTGCCTGCCTACACTTCCCATCCTGTGGTCATTTCCCACTACTGCTTTATATAAAGGGCTACCAATCCTTCTGCCAACAGTCTTTCTTCCAGCCCCCATTCCGCCAAATAGCTTCAAACTCCATTTGCTAAGGGTGATGCACATCAAACCTATGACCCTCTCTGAAAAGATCCTACTTTACTGCCAACTTTCTCAGCTGCGTCTGCCTGATATACCAAAAAGTATCCATTTTAAAGTTTGCCAATATAGCACAAATAAATTGGAAAAGATTGAATTATGCAGCCCCTTTCAGAGTATCACATCAAGAAGGTATATATTATATCCATCTCCTTTAAAGATGGCTCCAAACATGATGAAATACCTTCTTTGTAATGGTGTTGGAAACCTGTGGTGCATTCTTGTCCCTGCCTAAGGGAAGACACCAGTCATGTCTGAGCTCATTTCAAGTAACACTCTTCCATCTCTTTACTTTTCAGCTCACTGGCCATTATTTTGCTCTTAAAGACTCCATTCAACCTCCAGCCACAGACATTTATTTCCACACGCTTTCACAACACCTGGTTGTCTCCTTCCTAACAAGTTTCATAGTGGCATTTTTTATGTATTTGCTGACTCCCACAATAATCTGCAACCTTCATAATGGTGGAGAATGCACTTTTGCTCACCACTGTGTTCCCAGAGCCTAGCATAGTGTCTGGCATTCAGTAGATGCTTAATAAATAGCTGATGAAAATAATACTTTTAAACATTCAATTACGGAGATGTTTTAGTTCCTGAGAGTAGAACAGCCCTAAATTATTCGAATCAAGATGGAGGAAGTGTAAGGCTGAGCTACTCTGTTTTTGATTACAAAATATAAGAAAGATTTTGCTGCTGTTGGGATTTAAATTGATTACGGAGACAAGGCTCACAAAAGTTTGACTAACAATTTAATAACACTCATTGGTATGTGTATGGAAATGATCGCTATTAAAACATTGTGTTTAAATGGAATAAGTTCAAACACCAATTCATAAGAACATATGTACTCCTATGTTCATAGCAGCGCTATTTACAATAGCCAAGTGCTGGAAACAGCCTAAGTGCTTATCAGTGGATGATTGGATCAAAAAACTTTGGTCCATTTACGCAATAGAATAAAGAAAGAAACGGCAGAAAAGAAAGAACTCCTACCTTTTGCAACAACATGGATGGAACTGGAAAGTATTATGCTTAGTGAAATAAGCCAGTCAGTGAAAGAGAAATACCATATGATCTCACCTATTATAAGACAATAATGAACAAAACAAACAAACAAGCAAAACAGAACTAGATATATGAATACAATGAACAGACCTTCAGTGGGCAAGGGGGAGGGGGGAGGAGGAAAAGACGGGGAGCAGTTAAGTCAAGGAACTAGCATGGAAGAAGAATGGACGTGGACAAGTGGGATTGACTTTGTGGGGGAGTGGGTGGGTGGGGAAGGGGATAGAGGGGAGTAAAAAAGGGATGGATGTAATACAACAACAATAAAATTAAATTTTAAAAAATTACCAGGAAAAACCCAATACAATAAAAACATATGGTAGCAAATAAATAAATAAATGGGATAAGTTCATTTCCAAAAAGCTTCACCCAAATTAGTCCAAATTAAAAAAAGAAAAGCTATCACTTACCTTATCAGTATTAAGCACTCTACACAGATTTTTAAAATTTAACCCTCACACCTGATTATTACTCTCAGTTCACAGATGGGGAAAATTAAGGATGCAAGAGTTTAAGGTTGCACACTAAATGGAGTAGCCAGGATTCACACCCAGATCTATTTGATTCCAAGAGCTATGGGTTTTATTTATTTATTTATTTTTAAATCTAAGCCATGTTTTAATCTAAGGAAAAGAAATGCTGACATTGACACGTTGCTCACTCCCATGAAAAGTACGAGCATACAATCTGATATCACCAACTGGGCAAATGCCCAAGTATTTAAAATAGGGTTTAGATGCCAATGGTGGTAATATGGAATAATAAGGAGGAATATGAACTAACATTTGCAGAAATCTTGTGTTTTGCCAGATATTGTACTAGATGCTTTCACGTACAATATTTCTTTTAATTCTAAGAATCCTGTGAGTTAGGGAATGTTAGGAAAAAGAGTTGTGGAGGAGCTGTTCATGTTTGGCTTACCCGGTGCTCATTCTCCACTTTCTTCCTAAGGACGTAAACCTCCCACATTTGAGCTGGGCATATTAGCCTCTCTATTCCAGCTAGGCAAGGTCACATCACTAAGTTCTGGCCTATGAGATCTAACAAGAAGCATGGGAGAACTTTGGGAAATTCCCTTAAGAGAACTTCCTGAAGAAAGGCTTTTGCTTTTCCCCTTTTCCTTCCCTTACTTCTTCTGCCTTTCTGCTACTTGGAACCTGGATGTGATGGCTGGAGCTCCACCTGAGACCTAGAGGATGAGGGCCTCACCTGACGTATGGTAGATCTAAGAGGTGAAATCAGCCTAGGTCTCAGAAGACTGTAAAACCAACGTACCAGCCCTGGATTGTCTCTAATAAGTTCTTTTTTTTTTTTCTCCAAATATGTGAAAGAGAAACAAATACCACTTTGGTTAAGCTATTGCTCTTTGTGGTCTTGATAACTGGCAGCTAATCTTCACTAATCCAGTAACTCATCCAAACCCAGAACTATCAGCGTGCAAAGTCCATGCTCTTAGGCAGAAGCCTGAAGAACTTCAGTTTATAATTTGCAATGTGTTGGGGGTGGGGTAGTATGAAATCGCTGCAAAGGAGTCTCACAGAGAAGGAAGGTCTGCATATACTCTCAAACTGGCATACCTGAGAAACAATCAGAAGGAATAAGCTACTTGACAGTGAAGAATTTAGCCTCCATCAAAGAAGGGCAGAGGAAGATCCCTGGCACCTGCATGGAGTTGGAACCAGAAGAGAAACAGAAGCTGTGCAGCTGGTAGCTTCTGTGAAAGGTGATGTTGGCTGAGGGGCAGGCATTGCAGAATGGAGCCCTGGAAATGGCCACAGGATGAGACAGACAAGATGAGTTACAAGAAATGCTGAACTTGAAGAAGGAGATGAAGTTCAAAGACAGTCTAGAAAAGGACACGCAGAATCATGTGATCCATATTATAGACAACATAAAGGTCAAAAGGCAAAAGGAAAGATCAAGGTTGAAGCTCTGACAACTTTTTATTCATTTCCTTTACCCCGTTCACAACAGCACTGAAATGAATTTAAATTATGTTGGAATTAAGTAGAATTCTAAATGAAAGGCAGTCAGTCATAGAACAGGGAGTTTATTATTATCCTTTGTTTAATTTCTAAATGAACAGCAATGATAAGAACTTAGATGAGAAATTCAGTGACTGGAGTTAGGACTCATTTTATTTAAGATCTTAAAGACCCAGAAAAGAAAATATAAGTTACACCTGCCAAAGACATTATTTTAAACACTAGAAAAAAAACTGTTATAAAAAATGGTATGTAGGAAAGTTAGAAAATACAGATGAAAAGGAAAATAAAAATAGGCAATAGCAAAAAAAATTGGCAGCAATATGAAAACAGATATGACATAGATAAGAATGCAGTTTATAATTGGTTAAATAAATTCTGTGCTATAATTGGGCCTCTAAATTGCTGCAGAATCCTGTACTAGAGTCAGGACAGCAGGGAGAGACATGCTTCCTATATGAAAAGCAATGTATATTATTCCAGCAAGTCTGGAATAACATGACAAATTCAGCATACATTCATTGCTGAAAATATGAGTGTAAGCTAGAAGGATGCTGGAAAGGAGGACAAAAATAAAATTTAGGAATTCATCTTGAGAGTCAGTAAATAAAATTCAGAAATTGGATTAAATAGGATATTTTTATATGAGCAGCAAAATACCAAAAAGCAACATAAAAGTGCTCATATGCCATCAAAAACAATTTGAAAGTTAAAAAATAAAAACTTGTTTACAAATAGAAACTTTGGTTAAAGTAAGAGTTTTCTATTATAATATTTGCCCCTTCAACTTCCAATTAACAAAACAAAAGAATCACAAATTTCAAGCCACTGCAGGAAAATATGCACATAATCTAAGAAAACTTGGACGGATAATGGAATATTATTCAGCACTCAGATGAACTATCAGGCCATGAAAAGACATGCATACTTAAACGCATACTACTAAATGCAAGAAGACTTTAGACTCTGATAATTTCAGGTATATGACATTCTGGAAAAGGCAAAACTATGGATATAGTAAAAATATCATTCCCCAGCCAGGGTACATAACCAGGTTGCAAGCCAGGTCTCTAGCCAGGTCCATAGCTGGAGGCAGGTCAAAAGCAACCACACATCAATATCTCTCTCCCTCTCTGCCTCTCTCCTTTCCCTCTCTCTAAAAATAATACATAAAAATCTTTAAAAATATACATATATCAGTGGTTGTCAGGGGTTAGAGGGAGAAAAAGATGAACAGATGGAAAATAGAGGATTTTTTTAGGACAGTGATACTATGATTCAGTGTCATAAACTGATGATACAATAGTAAATACATGTGGTTAGGATTTGTCCAAACCTATAGAATGTATAACACCAAGAGTGAACCCTAATGTATACTATGGGCTTCAGGGTAATGATGATATGTCAATATAGGTTCATCCATTTATAACAAAAGGACTGCTCTGGTGAGGCATGTTTTTAATGGGGGAGGCTACACATGAGTGGGGGCAAGGAGTATATGGGAAATCTCTGCACTTTATTCTCAGTTTTGCTGTGAATCTAAAACTGCTCTAAGAAATAAAGCTTACTAAGTAAAACTTGATGACCAGGTATCCTTTTCAAGTTATACTAATTAGGGCCCTTTTCATTTTAATTAATGTTGCTTTCATTACGAGGATTCTGAAGAATGAAACAGCAATGGTCTTTAAAAAGCAAATCTTAACAACTAGTCAAATGAACTCACTCCAGATATAAAAATACTCATGTTAGGCTGGACATGTTAGAACAGCTTTCCAACCAAAGAAAAACAGTAAGTTTCAAAGAATACTACATTTAATTCTAACATTTAGATTTTTTTCTATAATAAAAATATTATGTGGGAATAGTAGGTATAAAAAAGGTACCATGGCCCTGGCTGGTAGCACAGTGGATAAGGTGCCGGCCTGCGAACCCAAAGGTCGCAGGTTCGATTCCCCAGCCAGGGCACATAACAAGGTTGCAAACCAGGTCTCCAGTTAAGTCTGTGGCTGGAGGCAGGTGAAAAGCAACCATACATTGATGTCTCTCCCCCCCTCTCCCTTCCCTTCCTTCTAAAAATAATGAAATAAAATATTTTAAAAAAAGGTACCATGAAGCCCTGGCTGGTGGCATGGATAAGGCGCCGGCCTGTGAACCCAAAGGTCATTGGCTTGATTCCTAGTCAGGTCTCTAGTCAGGTCTCTAGCCAGGTCCGTAGCTGGAGGCATGTCAAAGGCAACCATACATTGATGTTTCTCTCCCTCTCTGCCTCTCTCCCTTCCCCTCTCTCTGAAAAATAATAAAAATCTTTAAAAAAAAAAAAAAAAAGCACCATAATTCAACTGTAGACTTGACGACAACTCTGCTCCCTTCACCACGTAAACTAAGAGAATATCAGACCTGTAAAGCCTTAGGTTCTTAAATCACTCTGGCCCAATTACATAAGAGATGAGCTATCATTTTACATTCTCTTCAAGAGTGAAGCTTCAGACTAGGCAGCTAGGGTCAAAAGAAAGTCACTTTGGCACCCTCCACTCAAAAAAGCATTTGGAGTTTTCAGGGGGTGTAATCTAAACACGTTAACGGTACTGGAATTGTTAAATAATTATACTGTACTGCAGTTTGGCTTCCTTTACGTGCTTCAACCCCACATTTAGGTTTGGAAGACAACAGTCTGACAAAGGCACTTGCCATTTAATTTCTTCTTAGAAAGATTGGTGAACAAACTTCCTATTTTACTTTGACTGCACATTTGCAACTTAAAATTTTCACACTGATATCTTTTTTACAGAGCCTTAAAAAACTTTTTCGGCAAGGCAAACTTAATCAAGGAAGTTCATGCATAGGTTGTGTTAAAATTTAGGTTTGCTCTTTTCTTGGGGGAGGGGGGATGCGACGCAAAAAAGGCGTCTTTCCGACCACAGTGTCATTTAAGGGCAACCTATGGACTTTGGGAAGTCAGTTGAGGACACAGAGTAATGAGCCAACACCGTACCTTCTCGCTTCTGACCTCTCCGCACCTGCTCAACTGCACCCCAGGAGGAGGAAACTCTTAGCTTTCTCTCTACAAGGGTATAGGTTGCCTACTTCTCTCACAAACAAGTGACAACATCACCATCAAATTGTAGACGAACAATGAGTATCCAATGAGCATAAAATGTTTGTCAACACTGCCAGGGCAGAGGGCACACGACAGTGAGCAAACGCGTACACCCTCGGGAGAGGTCTAATCAGCTAGAGGCGAGACTTTAGCCTGGAAAACCAGAACCCTGTCCCCGCACCGCCCCAGGACTCACACTCAGGTGCAGAGCCAGACCTCTGGGGTAGAGAGGGGACCGCCTCGATGCGGCTGCGGACATGGGAGCAGCGAGGCCGTGACTCATCTCTCCGGCCGAGTCTGCTGCCCGCAAGCCCAGTTGGCAAGCGAGGCGTGGACAGGTAACCGCACCTGTTCGGCCAACCCCACCTGCTGCGTCCCCCTCACCGCGTCCTCCACCTCCTCCACCTGGGTCGGCTCAGCTCCTCCTCCGACAGCCAGGGGCGTCCCACTCCGACCTACCTACCTGCGCGGATGCAGCACCGGGCGCCCACGCTCCCTGCAGCGTCCACCCTGCGCCGCTCCCGCCGCGCAGGCGGCAGCCGGGCGCCCGCACTTTGTCGGTGGCAGGCGGCTGCGGGCTCAGCGGGAAGCCCCGGCGCTGGCAGGCTGGCCGCCTCCAACCGGCTCCATTGTGACGCGGCGCCTTCCGCTGGCCAATCGGGGCGCCGCGGCGCGAACCGCTGACTAAGTTCGCGGGTGGAGGAGGGAACTGGGCGGAGGCAGGAGGCGGAGGCAGAGGTGGCCGCGGCGGGGTGGCGGTGGCGGTGGCACTGGCCGAGAAAGAAGAGGAGGAAGAGGCTGCGGCTGCTTCGGTAGTTGCTCCTACCGTTTAATTCACAGCTGCCTTGGCTCCAGTGTTTGTCCAGCTTTGGGACCGCGGGGGCCGGTGACTCACCCCTCGCTGATGGAAACAAAGCGCAGCTGCCATCACCCTTGAGCGCGCCATGTGGCCGTCCCGGCCCCCTTGCTACCGCCTCTGGTCCGCCGGCCGCTGCGCACAGCTACACCTCTCCCCAGGGTGGGAGTAGGGAGCTACGAAGAGCGGGGTCTGTCTTCTAGAGACTGGAGGGAGAGGCACAATGTGCAGGGGACTTTGGAAGTCCAGTATTTCTGTGTAGACCCCTCCCTTCTCACGAGTGCACCCCCTAGTAACTTGTGATTTCCTTGATGAGCGTTGGGCCGTAAGGGAAGGCTCGGGTGGAGCACGCGGGAACCAGCCTCTTAGACACAGTTCTTTTGCCTTTCTTTACATTGCGTGCTTTGAAAGACTGCAGGGCTGAGCTTGTGTGGGCGAGTTTACAGTTGTAGCAAACTAGGCAGCTTAAGTTATGATTCTCGGCCTCCAGTACCACCCATCTCTCAAATGTCCTTACTGTTGGATGGGGAGAGAACATGGTGGAGGGAACATCCTATACTCATGACCCGCGTTTAACTGCCAACAAACATACTTCAGGCTCACTCTCATCTACTGTCCCACCAGTTCCCGCTGCAGTGGCCTTGGGTTTAAATAATACAAACCCAGAAATTTGGGAAACAATGTTTTTTTTATCATCCACATTCATCCCCAGTCTCATCCCACCCCAGATTTAATTCAGTTTTGTTTGAACTATCTTCAACAACAATTCAGACATTTGTATCTCTGAGTTGCTATATTGACTCCCAAAAGTAAATGAAGACTACAAAGTGTTCATCATTTGGGGCGTATCAGATCAGTTTGTGTAAATGGGGGTAAAGAAAGGGGGGCAACTGAGTTATGTGAGACTGAGCAGTGCCCCATAAATAGGATTTAGATTAGGACTTTAATTTAAATTACCCTGAAAGGGACTAAGAAGGGTGTTTTTATGACACTGCTCTATTTTCCTGCCCCTGGCATTGTGGGTTGGCAGCTGTCAATGAGTCTTAGAGGAAAAGCTCAGAAAACCTTCATTTGGTCATTCAAAGAGATTATCAAGCTTGTATGTGAGAGACCCTGTGTATATGCAGATCTATTAAGCTCACTTAGATTTCAGTTTGCAGCCCTGGCTGGTGGCACAGTGGATAAAGGCGCCAGCCTGGGAACACAAAGGTCGCTGGTTCCATTCCCAGCCAAGGCATACGTAACCAGGTTGCAAGTCAGTTCTCCAGCCAGGTCCTTAGCTAGAGGCAGGTAAAAGGCAACCATACACTGATGTCTCTCTTCCTTCCCTCCACTCTAAAATTAATAAAATCTTAAAAACAAAAACAAAAAAAGATTTGGGTTTTGTCTTTGGAGAGGATGACTTAAAAATACACAGAATTAAGTTCTGGCTGGTGACACAGTGGATGAGGCACTGGCCTGTAAACCCAAAGGTCATTGGTTCAATTCCCAGCCAGGGCACGTAACCAAATTGCAAGCCAGGTCTCCAGCCATGTCCATAGCTGGAGGCAGGTGAAAGGCAATCATACATTGATGTCGCTCTTCCTCTCTGCCTCTCTCCCTTCCCCTCTCTCTAAAAATAATAAAGTCTTTTTAAAAAATACACAGAATTAAATATGAAACAAGGGGAAAGGTCAGTTCTAGGAGACATAGATACCAATTGTTAAGCCATAACATTAAAAATTGAGCATATCTAATTTTTTATATGTATCTTTGAATATTTGGAAAGCAATGTTCTCTTTCCTTCCAAGTCCATAAACAAACAATATAATTACCTGTGTGACTTGGGATAGTTACTTAACCTCCTTGGGTGCTGGTCTCTTCATCTATAAAATAAGATCTTATAAACTAGATAATCTGTTAAGATTCCAGTTCCGAAGATGATATGAATGAAAAAGTGACTTCCATGCTTTGTAACCTAACTCACCATTAGCAGGAAGTCAAAGTGATAAAATTCATTAAAATTGTATTCGGTTTGGGTTAATATCAGATACATAGTGTATAAATGCATTTATCTTATTCTCATTTTTAAAAATCACCCTTCACAAGAAAAAAGAAAGGCATCCAACTTGGAAAGGAGGAAGTAAAACTGTCATTATTCACAGATGAGATGATAGTGAACATAGAAAACCCGAAGGCATTTTTGTATACCAACAAGGAAACACCAGAGATAGAAGCTAGAAAACAAATCCCATTTACTATAGCAATAAGAAAAGTGAAATACTTAGGAATAAACTTAGCCAAGGGTGTAAAAGGCCTGTACTTGGAGAACTACAGAACACTGAAGAAAGAAAGCAAGGAAGGTACAAATAAATGGAAACATATACCATGTTCATGGATGCGAAGAATTAACATTAAAATGTCCATACTACCCAAAGCAACTTATAGACTCAATGAAATCCCAATTAAAATACCAATGACATATTTCACAGATATAGAAAAAATACTTAAAAATTTATATGGAGCCAAAAACAAAAACATAAACAACCCATGAATAGCCACCACAGTCTTGAGAAAGAAGCACAAAGTAGAAGGACTCACAATACCAGACATCAAACTATATTACAAGGCCACTGTAATAAAAAACAATCTGATACTGGCTTAAGAATAGACATAAAGATCAGTGAAACAGGCCCTGGCTGGTGGTGCAGTAGGTGGGTGCCGGCCTGCGAACCCAAAGGTTGCTGGCTTGATTTCCAGTCAGGGCAACATAACCAGATTGCAAGCCAGGTCTCCAGCCAGGTCCATAGCTGGAGGCAGGTGAAAGGTGAAAGATGTTTCTCTCCCTTTCTGCCTCTCTCCTTATTCCTCTCTTTGGAAATAATAAACAATAAAATATTGAAGAAAAAAAAAAAGATCAGTGGAACAGAATCGTGAGCCCAGAAATAAACTTAGGATTCCACGGTCAACTAATATTAGACAAAGGGGAAAGAAGCATAAAATGGAGTGAAAACAACATCTTCAATAAGTGGTTGATGGGAGAACTGGACAAGGACATGCAATAAATAAGTAAATAAATAAAGTTAGACCACCAACTTACACCATACACCAGAATAAACTCAAGATGGTTAAAGGACTTACACATAAGTTGTGGCACCATTATAGTCCTAGAGTAAAACATAGGCAGTAAAATTGCAAATATCTCACACAGCAATATTTTCACTGATACTTCTCCAAGGGTGAGGGAAATAAAGGAACAAATAAATAAATGGGACTACATCAAACTGAAAAGTTTCTGTTCGGCTAAAGAAAACATCAGCAAAATCAAAAGGGAACCAACTGTATGGGAAAACATATTTGCTAATGATACCTCAGACAAGGATTTGATATCCAACATACATAAAGAAATAATACGACTCAACACTGGGGAGACAGATGATTCCATTGAAAAATGAGCAAAGGACCTGAACAGACACTTCCCTGAGGGGAACATACAAAGGGCCCATAGACACATGAAAGAAGGCTCAATATCACTAGCCATCAGAGATATGCAAATTAAAACTACAATGAAATACCATTTCACACCCCTTGGCCATCATTAATAAATCAACAACCACCAAATGCTGGTAAGGTTGTGGAGAAAAGGGAACCCTCATGCATTGTTGGTGGGAATGCAGACTGGTGCAGCCACCATAGGAAACAGTATGGAATGTCTTCAAAAAAATGAAAATGAAACTGCCTTTTGACCCAGCGATTTCACTGCTAGGATTATACCTGAAGAACCCTGAAACACCAATTCATAAGAACTTATGCACCCCTATGTTCATAGCAGTGCTATTCACAATAGCCAAGTGCTGGAAACAGCCTAAGTGCCCATCAGTGGATGAATGGGTCAAAAAACTTTGGAACTTTTACACAGTGGAATGCTACACAGCAGAAAGAAAGAAGGATCTCCTACCTTTTATGACAACATAAATGGAACTGGAGAGTATTATGCTTAATGAAATAAGCCAGTCAGTGAAAGACAAATACCAATGGTATCACCTACTACAGGACACTAATGAACAAAACAAATGAATAAGCAAAATAGAACCAGAGGCATGGAAACAAGAAACAGACTTTCAGTGTGTAGAGGGGAGTGGGGAGGGGAACAGTTTAGTAAAGGAACTAGTATAAATGACCCATGGACATGGACTACATGTGGGATTGACTGTAGGAGAGGGGATGGGGTGCAGCAGGAGAGATCAGTGGCGGGGGGCGGGGCGGAAAAGGATAAATGTAAAACAACAACAATAACGTTTTTTTTTTTTAATTACCCTTCATGGTAACAAAATCTATTAACCATATGGGAGAAGTGGGTTTCTAAAGTTGTGATATTGTCTCCATGAATCCTCCTTTGGAACTGTAACATCTAACAGATTTTTCTCTTGTTTCTTCTTCCTTCTGCAAGGCTTCATATCAGCTCCTGCTTGCATTACAGTGAAGAGACAAATAACTAATACTATGCACAAGATATGAACTCATAAAGAAAAGAGAAGAGTTATTTTAATAACTACAAATTTTTGCATCTCAGGATAGGCCTTAAAATGAGAAATACGAATGCCGTTTGGCTTTTCACAGCTGTGCCCAGTCAATCTCTTTGAAAACAGGACATAGGGAGTCTTGGAAAATATGCAGATCGTACATGACTATCTGAAATTCTCTAAGGGATTCTTTGATCAATTAATTGTTGTAAACATTCTAAAAGACTCAGTCACTATTTCCATAGCAAAATTCATTGAAATCTGTAATAGTGATTCAAAATCCCATCATAGATATTAAGCACATATTATGTGTCCATCAACATGCTAGGCATCAAGACTGAATGTTAAACTTGGTCCTGGTTCCTAAGCTCAGCCATTCACAACTTAGATGAACACACAGAAAACAACCATGTGCCACCTACACTCAAATGAAGAGACTGAATAATGCATATGGTAGTCAGAAAAAGCCTTACGAAGAAAGGGGAACTTAAGGTATTGAAAGAGAAACAAGATTTGGGAAGACAATTCTATACCTTTGCTTTATTTGCCCCCAATAAGGTCTTAAAATTATCAACCCATCCTCAGAACTCAATCTCTTTTTGGTAAACTGAGAATCTCTAGAAGAAGTAGTCAAACTAGCTTTTTACACATCCTATTGAGTAGAAAAAGAGCCACTGGTAGGGTCTTCACGTTCTTGTGACAAAGGGATGACTGAACAGTGAATACAGCCAGTTTCTTTACCTAATGACATAGTAAAGTCACAAATAATAGAAATAAAAGAGTCACTACAATTTGACCATCTGGTGGCTTAATTCCATGACCCACATGAAGTAATCAACTGATACTTGGGTCTGGCAGTCCCCTTGCTGGGAGTTGGGAAGCTCTGAGTGACATGATTAGAGCTACACTTCATGTGGCTGCCTTAATAAGAGTTTAGTTTTCTCTTAGTCTTAAGAAAATTGTTATGATCATGGAAGACAGAATATTATCTAATGTAAGCAGTCTTTTCCAATTCACTATTCTAAAAATTATTTATGATAATGAAAAATTCTCTACTTTAAATTTACATTTAAAGTCTACAGTGTATAAAAGAAAGCAGTGGGGATCTGACAGAAGAGAGGGAATATGCCAAAATAAATATAATAATTCCCTTACTCAAACATGTAATATTCTCTAGTGGGGAAGGTATGTCCAGAAAGCATAAAGCATCTTAAAGGGGAGATGAGGTTGGTAGGCCATGTTTTGTTGAAGAATTATACTGAACATGGGTCGAGAAAGTTTGTCTAGCTTTAAGTTTTTAAATTGAAATATTACTTTTAAATAATGTCTCAGCGCCATGGTTCAAGTTTGTTAGTTCTACTGAGATGTCAGAAGGAAATAATAGAAGAAATCATTTACATTTTTGCCTTCTCAGAAAGTTTGCCAGAATCTGTCTGGTTCAGCTGTGTATGATTGAGCATATTGTCATCGATAAGGAATTTTATTTATTTTTGGCTACTTGACCATGTTTTTCTGATCTTTTCAGTCTCTTGGTTGCAGATGTTTACTATGAGCTTTCCCAGGGCCTGGGGAAAACTCTGTGAATGTTCCCTGTGAGCTCAGTGGTGAGAATTCTGAGAACAGGATGAGTATGATACTGCACATGTGTTTGGACTAATGTAGCTTGACCTAGAAATCCAAACTACGATTGTGTAAGGCCAGCTGTGCCTATCTGTGAGAGTTGATCTGTTATCAGGGTCCCAGTCTGAAATATTCATGACTAGTTGCTCCCTGTCCTGATCCACCTGCAGTGCCGATTGCCGTCTGCTTTAACTATACACTTGCCCCTTCCTTGCGGGACAGGTGCTAGGAAGATGACCATCAGCCTCTTCTCCGAAGGAAAAGCATCAATTCCTGTGGCTGGATGCCTGACATTTCCAGTTCATCTGGGAAGTTGTCCAAATATTTCTTTGAAAGTTTCCCATGCATCCCATTAAGAGAATATATCCTGTCATCTGGGTCGCATATTGGAATCCACTCCACAGTAGCCAGCTGGTTATTGACTCATGTTCATGAAGAGGAGGTGACATGAAATCTATGAAAATATTTGCAAGTGAGGCCAGGCTGAAACCTAGAATTAACATGGAGCTGGTGTTCCTCAGCTGCAAAATGGTCTGATGAATTCTGCTCGTGGCTAAGGCAGTGCTTGCCGGGGTCCCTGTGAGGATTCAGTTTCTGTTCCCTGGAGTATGTTAAAATCTGGGCAAAAGGTTCCTGGTGCTGGTGTCCCAGGTTCCACATAATTAACCCTTTCATTTCTTTGACTCTGAGTAACTCAAATCTAGCAACAGCCAGAGCTTGATTTTTCCCTCAGAAAATCTGTGCGTGCATGTGTATGTCTCTCTGTGTGTTTCCTGGTTCTATTGTAAGGCCATCTGTTAATTATAGTTACATACTGAATACTAAACTTTAATTCTCATTTAACCTGATTTGCGCTGAGCAGGAGTTAATACAACTTGGTTTATTAAGAATTTGTTAAAAATCAAAATGTTTTAAAAGAACAAGATCCAGAACATTTTAGAGTTGGAGAAGAATAGAGATGTGCCAAAAAGAGCACTGGGCTTGGAGTCTTGAGTTCTTACCAGCGACTTTTGATCATGAGACTTAGGGCAAGCCACCACCAGTAGAGGTATGAGTTTCTATTTTCCAATATGTTGAATATATCTATCCTGGTCTATATAGGAAAATAAGACAGGTGTAGTTCGTGTTTCAGAAGTCTCAGACTATTTCACTCATTTATCATACAAAAATTCTGTAAATTCTATGTGTAAAACACTGTCCTAGATTGGGGAATACATCGGTCAGCAGTCCTCCAGAGAGTCTTAGGCAGGACCTGATAAGTCAGTGAAAACTAACCAAATTCCTGTCTATCACCCCAACACCATCATCTCTGACTTTGTCTCCTGTATCCCACAAACCCAAATGTAGACACACTTTCCAATGACTGTTTATTCTTCTACTAACTTATCTCTGAAAACTTCTTACATGCCAATTCATTACCTCTGCTAAACTGTGTTCTTTGAAGCATATAAAAGCAATAGAACACGTGCCCTCAAGAAGGTTAAAGTTTTTAGAAGAAAGAAATAGAGGCAAATATGCAGCCAGATATAGAAGCAAATGGGGGGGGGGGCAGTAGAATCTCCTAATACAGAATATTAACATGTTTCAGAGACCATGACTCAAATATGCTTTATGATAGCTGAATACAACCTGATTACTTTAACAATGAAGGCAAGTAAAATAATAAGCCAGATACACACACACACACACACACACACACACACACATACATACATACATACAAATTTGCCCTCATTACAAATTTGAGGGCAAAGATACACTGGTCTTACATTGATAGAGGAAAGAGTTGGTTCAAGTGTCTAAGACTCAGAGAACTGGAGACCTGATGAGTGAATTAAAGAACTCAGGGCTTCACAGAAAGCCTGTTGTTATGGTGAGTAAGAATAGCTGTTGGTGGCTGACAACAACCTCAGTGTAGGTGGGAGAGTTATAGACAGCTTGATTACAAATAAAGATAAGAAGGAAGCATACTGAAGGATGAAAATAGATATATGGGTGGGCGAAAAATTTACAATATGATCTTCATCTTTGAATGAACTCAATTGTCAAAATTCCTGGATATGCCCTGGCTGTTGTGGCTCAGTGGATTGAGTGCTGGCCTGAGAATCAAAGGGTCACTGGTTCCATTCTCAGTCAGGGCACATGCCTGGGTTGCCGGCCAGGTCCCCAGTTGGGGATTTGTGAGAAGCAACCACATATTGATGTTTCTCCTTCTTTTTCTCCCTCCCTTCCCCTCCCTCTATAAATAAACAAACAAATAAAATCTTTAAAAAACAAACAAACAAAAACCCCTCAGTTCTAAAAATATCCTGGATATATTTAATTTACTTAACAATTCAATAAGTAGATATGTTTTTCTTTTTAGGGTCCTCAAGGATAAAGCATTCTGATGAAATACAATGATAATGCAAGTAATTTCTACTTATAAGCTACTTCATAGTTCACAAAACTCACTTAAATAATATATTACAGTCATTTCTAAACAAAATGCACTTACCCCTATGTCTGTACGCCCAAGTGATATCACCTATTAGCAGTCCCTAGCCTTGTAAAATTCCTTTGTTAAACTTCCTGAAGCTCAGCGATCATTCTGAGGCAAATAGGTTGAAAGATGGCGTTGGTTAACTGCAGATCCCTAACATGCTGTGGAGGAATGCTGTGAGAATGTGGGCCTTAGGAGAGCAAAGGCCACATCCATCACGTGGACTAGTGCATTGTCAGAAGCCAGAACAGTGTTCTGCACATAGTAGCACAGAATAAATATTTGAAAAATGATGAGTGAAGAAATGAAATAAAATGAAGTCTCAGACTGTATTTTGAAATACAGTCTCTGAAATCCGTGTTTTATATATACCAGTGTCATCTCAGGATTAAAACCCTAGCTCTGTTCACTTTAGGTTTCAGTTTAACATGTTCTTGAAACTGGTAAAGTTGACATTTGTGCTGGCCGTCACCACCAAAGGCAATAAGCAGAGACAAGGATTGAATATTTCTGGATGTTTTACCCATAAGCCAGTGATCTGAGAAGATGGCGGGTTATTTACCCTCAAAAACCATCTTAATAATCTTATTTTAAGCCAAACTTTTATAAGGAGAAGAAAGAACAGGTCAGGAGCTTGGAAAAGGTTTACTGAAGAAGACTTGCAGTCTAGGGTTGATTTTCCCAGCACTTCTTTATCTGTTGATCAACAATTCTTTAGCTTCATCACTGACCTTCCCTCCCTGGAACACAATGACTCAGATCCCACCTCCTTACTTGCAGATCCCCTGGGGGACAAAGGTGGAACTTGTAGACCCTTTGGAGTCACCTGGGTTAAGCATCCCAGTTTCCGGATTAGCAGCTTTCCACATGCTTTAGTCCTGTGAGCCTATCAACCTTTAGCTCTTGAGTTCCTCTGTCATTCTTACTTGATTGAAAAATCAACAAATTTAAAGGACTAACATTTGGAGGTGGGAAGTACTTGGTGGTGAATTGAGAAGACAAGGGAATTATACTAAAGTGGCAACATTTGTTAACATTAGCTTCAAAATTAATTATTAGAAGATTACTTACTGTATTTCTCAGGGCTGTTAATATCTTAATCCCCTCTTTCTGGTAACAAATACATTCACATTGTATTTGGGCCTTTTTCTCCAACTCGAGTATCTTAGGACTTTGAAATGTCATAATATCTTGAGGTTTCTTTGATAATTCTTTATTATATTTAATTTTTAATTATAGTTTACATAATATAATATTATTTTGCATTAGTTTCAGGTATACAGCATAGTGGTTAGACAATCATATACTTTATGTATTTATTTGTTTGTTTGCATCCTTTATTTTCCAACAATCATATACTTGAAAAGTATCCCCCACTAATGCTTCAAGTACCCACCTGGCACCATATTTAGTAATTACAATATTTTTAAAAAAATTTTTATTCATTATTTTCAGAGAGGATGACAAGGAGAGAGGAAGAAAGGGAAAGAAGCATTAATGTATGGTTGCCTTTCACCTGCCTCCAGCTAAAGACCTGGCTGGAGACCTGGTTTGCAACCCTGGTTATGTGCCCTGACCAGGAATTGAACCAGTGACTCTTGGTTTCATAGGCTGGTGCCAATCCAGAGCCACACTAACTAGGACTGATTACAATATTTTTGATACATTCCCTATACCATACTTTACACTCCCATGACAATTTTGTAACTACTAATCTATATTTATTAATCCCTACCACTTTTTCACTCAATACTCCAACCCCCTTCCCTTCTGGCCACCATTTGTCTATTTTCTGCATCTATGAATCTGTTTCAATTTTGTATGTTGTTAATCTTGTCTTTAGATTCCATATATAAATGAAATCACATGTTATTTGTGTTTCTTTGACTTATTTCACTTAGCATAACACCTTCAAGGTCTGTCCATGCTGTCACCACTGATAAGATTTCATTCTTGTTTAAGGCTGAGTAATATTCCTTTTTACATATTTAATATCATTTCTTTATCCATTCATTTACTGATGAACACTTGGTTTCTTCCATGTTTGGCCAACACTGCAGTGAACACAGAGGTGCACATATTCTTCTGAATTAATGTTTCAGGTTTCTTCAAATATGCACCCAGAAATGAACGCTGGGTCATAAGGCAATCCTGTTCTTAAAATTTTGAGGAATCTCCATACTGTTTCCTTTCTTTTTAGAAATATTTTTATTAATTTAATTTTAGTTTTGAAGAGAGAGGAGAAGGGAAGGAGAAAAAGAGGGAGAGAAATATGGATGTGAGAAAGAAACTTCTATTGGTCACCTCTCATTGCAATGTATATGCCCCGACCTGGACCAAATCCACAGCCTGGGCATGTGCCTTGATTGGGAATGAAACCAGTGACCGTTTACTTTGTTGAAGGATTCAACCCCCTGAGCTGCCCCAGTCAGGGCCCTCCATACTATTTTTGAGGATTGCACCAGCCTGTATTTTCAACAGTACATGAATTCCCTTTACTCTACATCCTCATCACATCTGTTGTTTGTTGATATTTTGATGATGATGGCCATTCTGATTGACATGAGGTGATATCTCATTGTGGTTTTAACTTGCATTTCTCTGAAGATTAGTGATGCTGAGCGTCTTTTCATGTCAATTGGTCATCTCTATGTCCTCTTTGGAGAAATGTCTATTCAGGTTCCTCTGCCTATTTATTAATTGGATTGTTTGGTTTTATTTTGATATTGAGTTGTATGTGCTTTTAAAAAATTTTGGATATTAACCCCTTATCAGATATATCATTGGTGAATATGTTCTCTCATTTAACGAGTTACCATTTCATTTTGTTGATGGCTTTTTTTGCTGGACAAAAATTTTTACTAAGGGGGGTAAGATTGCAGTAGGGAGGGGGTGCTGGGCAGAGGGGAGCAAAGAGAAAAGAAATTGGAACTGACAGCATAATCAATAAAATAGACTTTAAAAATTCTTTTAGTTTAATGTCCCATTTTCTATAATTTTGTTTCGCTTGCCTGAGGAGATAGAGCAGAAAAAATCTTGCTAAGAGAAATATCAGAGATTTCACTGCATATATTTTTCCTAGGAGTTTTATAATTTTGAGTCTTACATTTAAGTCTTTTAATCTATTTTGGATTTATTCTATCTGTTGTAAGAAGGTGGTGTAGTTGAATTTTTTTTGCAAGTATCTGCCCAATTATCCAAACACAATTCATTGAATAGTGTGTCTTTACCCATTGTGCGTTGTTTACTCCTCTGTCCAATATTAGTTGCCCATATATTTTTTATTTCTGGGCTTTCTATTCTGTTCCATTGATCTACATGGCTGTTTTTCTTCCAGTACCATGCTTTCTTCACTCTTATAGCCCTATAGTATAGTTTTATGTCATGTAGTGTGATGTTTCCAACTTTGTTCTTCTTTCTCAAGATTACTGTGGCTATTCAGGGTCCTTTGTGGTTCTATATAAATTTTTTGAATATTTATTCTAGTTTTGTGAAATACATCATTGGTATCTTGATAGGGATTATATTGAATCTGTAGATTGCTTTGCATAGTATTTTAATGATGTTAAGTCTTCCTTTCCATGAGCACAGTATATGCTTCCCCTTATTTGTATCTTCCTTAATTTCTTTCTCAATAAAGATTCAGACCCGGCACCAGTGCTACATCTCTGAGGCCACTCAGCAACATTCTCAAGGTACACCGAAGCAATCTGCCGCTCTCTATAGGTGGCCTCAGACCTTTATTATCAGGCAGTCTCACAGAGCCGTTATGGTGAGGACATCAGAATTTATCAGGTTGAAACAGAACAAGGTTTGGTTGTGTTTAGGAAGGACTCTGCACAGTCATGGGTGTTGCCAGTTACGCATGTAAGGGGAAAAGGCCCCCACCCATGAAGCACACAACCCAGTTTTTTCCAGAGTCTGCTGGAGCTGCCCAGACAGTCTTCTGCACCAATTACCAGGCTTGCCACAGCCCGCTGACAGTGTTGCTCAAGATCGGCTGGGCAGGCCTCTGGGAGTGGGGAGGGTGGAGCCAGTGGTTCTCTTGTTGCGGGGCTAGTGGGCCTCCTGTTGGGGATGGGGTGCTACTGCTCTGGCACTGGGGGACAGGGTGCTGCCGGTTTGGCACTGGGGAACTGTGTACTTCTGCTCTGGTCCATGTCTTGGGTGGGAGGGAAAATTGCCACTGCCCCAGAGTCACACAAACTCAGTTTCTGACTCCCTCTAAGTTAGCCCTTAAGGTTCCTTCAAGAAAGTCTACACCACAGACTCAGGAAGCAGACTCCTTTGCAGGGCATGAGCTCAGCAGGGTGCCGTGTCAGGGAATTGGGAGGGTGTGCATGGAGGGAAAATGGCCCTGTCCTAGAGCCACACAATGTGATCTTTATCTATGCATCTCTGACACTCCCTGAGTCATACTGCATTGCCTCAGGAGACTTCCAAGAAGGTCTGCACTGCACGCCTAGGCTGGCCAGAGCCAGCAGTCTCCTCTTCGAAGGACAGGGCCACAGAGTCAGAGGGTGGGGTACTGCATTCCCAAATGGATGGAAGTGCTGGACCTAGGAAAGATGGCAACTGTGGGTGGTGTGGAAGAGAGACTCAGCACAGGGACATTGACAGCTGTCCCTCCAGCCCTCTCCCAGAAGCCACATAATCCAGTCTTCCCTTGTTTGATTTCAGTCTGCTCGCAGCCTCTTTAACTTTGTTGGAGCTCAGGTTGATAGGCTGCAAACAAGAAGTTGTGCACTGGTTTTTTAAGAGGGCATCTGGGTTTCTAGCAGTGTCCTGTCTTACCTGGTGGACACCTGGTGGACAATGGGGGTGGACTCCCCATTGATTTTCACAGCCTGGTGATATGTAGGCTCCTTTTCCTGGCACTGGTGCTTTGGTTGGGGAGCCTGATATGGGGTTGAGACCCTTTGCTCCTCAGGGGGGACCTTTGCAACTGAGATAGTTCCCTGGATTCTCAACCACTGCATGTGGGGCCAGATCTTGGCGCATCTTCACCCTTTTTTTCCAGTCTGGATGTAGCTTCTTCTGTAAATCCTTGCTTATAAGACTTCTGTTCAGCTAGTCTTCAGTTTGTCCTATAATTTAGTTGTATTTTTTCTTTGATTTTTCTTTTTTTTTAAATTTTATTGTTGTTGTATTACATCCATCCCCATTTTGCTCCCCTCTGTCCTCCTCCCCACCCATCCATTCCCCCCAAAGTCAATCCCACCTGTTGTCCATGTCCATGGTTCCTTTATACTAGGTTCTTGTCTAAACTGCTCCCCCTCCTTGCCTCTTCCTCCCCACTCCCGCCAACCCCCTTCCCCCTGACCACTGAAGGCCTATCTTTGATTTTTCTTGACCAGATAATTGACTTTGGAGATGCTGGAAACTGATGATTAGTGTAAATTAACGAGAAATTATAATACATGAGTCAGAAAACTATGACTACCTTCTGAAATAGCTACCAAAATATAGCAAAATGCCTAAAAGCATGGATTCTGGAACAAGGCTACTTGAGTTCCAATCTTGTCTTTGCCCTTATGAGCTGTTTAATGTTTATTATTATTTAATGTTTCTGTGCCTGAGTTTTCTATTTGAAAAATGGGTGTAGCAAGGATTAAATGAATAATATAGTTAGAGCAATTCCTGACATATAGTGAGTCCCATGTTAGTTCTTATTATGATCTTGGGTAAAATCACTTATCCACTCTGGGTTTAGTGTTTCTATGTATAAAATGATAGGCTTTGACTATATTGTATCTAGATACCTCCTGAACTTACTATTTTTAAAAAAGATTTTATTTATTATTTTTAGAGAGAGGGGAAGGAAGGGAGGCAGAGAAGGAGAGAAATATCAGTGTATGGTTGCCTTTCACCTGCCTCCAGCTACCAACCTGGCTGGAGACCTGGCTTGCAACCTGATTATGTGCCCTGGCTGGGACTCAAACCAGTGACGTTTGGGTTCACATTCACAGGCCAGTGCCTATCCACTAAGCCACCAGTCAGGGTTTTGAACTTACTATTTTTAACCAACAATAGTATATATATGTTTTTATGGATTAGGGATAGGGAAGTGTGTGATTACTTATTAAATGTGTTCCTTGATTGATGGAAGAAGAGGCTTTTGGGAGATGGAGGTAAATGTCTTCATTAAACTCTATATTCCTTGAGGGTAAGAAGTATGTCTTTTCCTTTGGCATACCAAGGACTAACATGGTTCCTGGGGATAGAGCATGCTCAATCAACTATTAATAAATATGGAATCAATGCCCTTAGGTCTTACATTCCAAGGTGTGTGGGATTGGGATAGGGTGATACCTGCTCCTTAGGTCTTGTTTCGCTTTAAAACTACTTATACAAAATATTCAGAAACATTAGTGCACTCTACTGGAGATATTTATAGCTGATTGGGTTCTTGATTGCAGATTCTGATTTGAGTTCAGAAGGACTTTAGAAATAAGATGTGGCAGATATAGTTTTCTGTGTTGCAAGTACAGTTACGGCAATGAGGATGACATAATTCACACTCAAGTGCCAAGACTCATTTCTTTGATTTCTATGTCTGCCTTTCCTCAGAAGACTTGTATCTGCATATTTGTACAAATTTTGTTGTTGTTTTTTTCACTCACTGTAAATAAAAAGAGAAGGGCAACACTTATTAAGATACCAATGTTAAGAAAGTGAAAAAACAAACCACTGAATTGAGAAAATGCTTACAAATCATATACCTCATAAGAGATTTGCATCCAGAATGTAGAAAAATATAACTCAACAATAAAAACAAAATAACCCAAGTTTAAAATGAGCAAAATATTTGAATTGACCATTCTCAAAAAAAAAAAAAAAAAAGACATATGTACAAATAGACAATAAACACATGAAAAGATGCTCAAAAACATTAGTCATTAAAGAAATGCGAATAAAAACAACAGGAGATGCTGCTTCAAATTCATTAAAATGATTAAAATAAAAAGATAAGTCTCCAGAAGGATGTGGAGATTTTGGAATATTTATAACATTGTAAAATAGTACATTCATTTGAAAAGCAGCCTCGCAGTTTCTGAAAGTGTAAAACAGAATTACCACATGACCCAGCATATGGGCACAAAAATCCCTGTACATGAATGTACACAGCAACACTATTCTTAATAACCAAAAATTGGAGGCTAAATGTCTATCAACTGATAAATGGATAAACAAATTGTGATTTATACAACGGAATTCTATTTTGGCCTTAAAAGGTTAATGAAGTATTGACCAGTGTTACAACATTCCTAGAGTTAGGGATAAAGGGGCGAAGAGTGACTGCTAAAAGATACAGGCTCTTTTTTTTTTTTTTTTTTTTAAAGGTTTTATTTATCTATTATTTTTAGAGAGAGAGGTAGGGAGAGAGGCAGAGAGGGAGAGAGACATCAATGTATGGTTGCCTTTTGCCTGCCTCCAGTTACAGACCTGGCTGGAGACCTGGCCTGCAACCTGGTTATGTGCCCTGGCTGGGAATTGCACCAGTGACCTTTGGGTTCGCAGGTCGGTGCCTTATCCACTGTGCCACCAGCCAGGGCCCTACTTTTTTTCTTTTAGTGTGATAAAAATGTTCTGATATTAGATAGTGACGATGGTTGCACAATTCTATGAATGTACAAATGCTGCCCATTGAATTCTACACTTTAAAAAGGTGAATTTCCCCCCCATTACATCTCAATGTAGCTGCGATTTAAAACAAAACAAAACAAAACAAAACAGTGCCCTCTAAATATGAGGTCTGTTTGGAAAAGTCCAACCATTGTTAATATAATGAGAATAGCGTGTGTGACACTGATGTAACTTGGCAGCCAAGGAGAGTGGAGTGGAATGTGCATATGCAAATAAGGACAACTTCACTGTACTAGTCAGTGGGGGTGGTAGCCACCATTGAGTGAGCATGTGTACTGTGTGGTGTTCACATTCAAAATGCGTGAACAAGTAGAGCAATGAATCTGCATCAAGTTTTACATTCGGCTTGAACATCCCTCTATGGAAACTATTCAGATGATTCAGAAGGCTGCAGCTACGGGCAACAGGTGATTGGCAGCTACATAACAACAACATGCCCACTCATGCATCAGGATTCACACAGAGTTTTTTTTTTTGGCAACACATCAAGTCACCCAGGTGATTCAGCCCCGTTACAGCCCAGATTTGGCACCTATGACATCTGGCTTTTCCAAATACTAAAATCACCTTTGAAAGGGAAAATATTTTATCATCAATGAGATTCAGGAAAACATGACAGGAGAGCTGATGATGATTGGGAGAACTGTGAGAAGTCCCAAGGTGTCTACTTCAGAGGGGACTGAGGTGTTATTGTCTTATATACAATATTTCTTGTATGTTTTCTAATAAATGTTTCTATTTTTCATAACACATGGCTGGATATATTCTGGATAGACCTTTTACATCTGATTTTGCCCTGGCTAATGTGGTTCAGTGGACTGAATGCCGGCCTGTGGACTGTAAGTTTGCTGGTTCAATTCCCAATCAGGGCATATGCCTGGGTGCAGGCCAAATCCCCAATTGGGGTGAGGCAAACAACACAATCGACATACGTCAATGTTTCTCTTCCTCTCTTTCTCCCTAGCCTTCCCTTCTAAAAGTAAATAAAACCTTTAAAATAAATGAATACATCTGATTCCAATAACCATAAGACAAACTTTCAGACTTCAGTGGATCTTTTGAGCCACTCTGAGGTTTGGAAATGGGGGTGGGGTGAGGCTCAGTGGATTAGACTTTGTCCTTTTCACACCAGGAAGATAGGAGGGGCTACACAAAATTCTGTCAGTGGTCAGAACTATTTCCTGTACATATTACATCAAAGGGGATTTTAAAATAAAGCTGCAGCCATTAAGGGGGCTCTCTCTCTCTCCTGGAGGGACCTGCAGACAGACATGTGGCCTGAGGAACAGGAAAGGACTCACCTGGTTGGGGAGGGGGGTGGACAACAAGGGGGGTGGGCAAGGGGAGATGTGCAGCTTTCACAGAAATAGGGATTTACACGTGGTGTAAGAGTTGGGGAGTGTGCACAAGATCCTCCCCTAACTGAGTACAGCAGCTGCTGGGGACTATGCATTTGTAACTGGAATGCTAAGTTGTAAACTGTTGTGTTTCTGGAAAATGGTACTACTTGCTTGTCTATTTTAAAACTGACTTGATCTGGCAGGATTGTATATTTTGGGTGTTTTTAAAGGAAGCAGGACTTAGTGGCAGAATTATACCTTTAATATAAATTTGTATAATCTTCAAATAAACAAAATACCTTTCCTTTTCACCAAACTCTTATTAAGAGTTATTTCTGGTGGCAGGCATAAACAAGCCTATTAAAACTGAGGATCCCTCCCCAAGGGTCCTGTTTCCTGTTCCACTATCAGGTGATTTGATTTATATATATATATATATATATATATATATATATATATATATATATTCCCATGACAGTTGGAAGAGAACAGGTTCTGATTTAAAAAGAGACATTGGTTGCTTTCTTTTGATTCTTTTCTCTTTCTAAATCCCATTTCAGCCATGACCTGGCTTTCTACAATAAAAACAGACTCCTCTACAGGAGTTCCCAGCAAACACTGTTTAGTAATTCTATTGTGTTGCTCCCAGAAACCAGTAGATATATTAATTGGAATAGATCGGAATAGCCAGGATTACATGTTCTGACAGATAAATTAAATCCCTTTGTGAATGCACCAGGGTTCTGGAGAAAGTTGGTGAAATCCCTCTGCTTGAGATCAGCTTTTCCCTAAATGAAGCTACTATATATTTTTTCCTCTAGTTTGTTCTGGGTTTCTATTCTGAGTGTTCCCCAGGTCAGTAGGGAGCTGCAGTGGAGGACTTGAGAAGAGAAATAGGAGAGGAAGTATTACTCTCAACGTCACTTTTATAGCAGGAAGCAGCCAGAACGGTTGTTGCCCCAAACCCCCTAAGATTTGGACTCCAAATGGTTGAGGAGGGAATATTAGGTGGGATAGAGAGCAAACCAAGGTAGGAAGGAGGGAGATACATGTCCCACCCAAACTGTGCTTTCATCCCAAGGCCTAAAAGGCTGGAAAGGACCCATAATGCCTGAAGGAAGAAGCCCATCAATAACCCCACCCTGGAACACTGGCACACCCTTTACCTACCAATCAATATATAACTTCTTCACCTTCTCCCTTCCCTCAAAGTATATAAGTCCCCAGAACAAAGGACTTGTTCTCTTTCTGGCCACGCCACCTGAGGCCACTTTGGCTCTTGTCTTTCTCTCCCAGCCGCATGATAGCTAGGCTAGCCCCGTTCTCTTCCATGAGAATGGATCACCAATAAACCCTGCTTGCTTGCACGATAATAGACTTGCTGATCTGTAATTCTTTACTGTGTTGGTGAGAAGAACCAAGTTTCTGGGTTTCTTCCGTAACAGAAGGAGGGAAAAGGAGCATGAACAACAAAGTAAAGACTGCAGCAGGGCCGTTGGACAAGAGGGAAAAATAGGGTGAGGTGTTGGCATTGAACATCTTCAGAAGCCTTCCTTGGTTCAGAGACAGGCTCTAATGTTCTTATCAACTTCTTGCAAAAAATATAATTTATCTGCGCTCTTCCTAGAAGCTTCTAACTTCCAATAAAGTTAAGCTTCCTATTCCTGTGAATACTTGTAAGTAAAGGCTTCCTTTTTATTATCTGCAGGAGTGTTATTGGGGGCTAAGGTCTGAGAGTTTTTGGCCTTGGAGGCATGATTTCCCATGTTAATTTTAGTTTTATTTGAGATCTGCAGAGATTAAACAAAATTTCTAGGGATACTGCTTAATAGGTTGAAGTGGGCTGCTTGTGAGTTGAGCTCCAAGGGGCTGTCACCTCCCAAATCATCTCAACCCTCTTATGTGTCTTGGTTCCTCTTGTCAGCTGTCTACTACAGCCATGAGGACTTGGAACGCTAGGTAATCAGCCTTTACGTGCAGATCTCTGGATGATTTAATTAAAGTTGCATTGGAATTCCCTATAGGGCTCCTGCACATCATGAGGGATACGCACTGACACCTTTGCAACAACTTTTTTTTTAGATTTTTATTTTTTTATTTTTAGAGAGAGGGGAAGGGGGCGAGGAAGAGAGGGAGAGAAACATCAATCAATGTATGGTTGCCCTTCACCTGCCTCCAGCTGGGGACCTGGCTGGAGACTTGGCTTGCAACCTGGATATGTGCCCTGACTGGGAATTGAACCAGGAACCCTTTGGTTTGCGGGCCAGCATTGAATCCACTGAGTCACATCAGCCAAGGGTTTCTGAAACAACTCTTATTGCCTAAGAATACCTGAGACTTGAGATTCAAGAGGGAGGGAAGAATGCCTCTTAACTTCAGACTCTCAGTTTTTCAGCAAACGGTTTTGTTCAAACTCTCAGAAAGCAAATCTAAGTGAAAAGCCAAAGTTAAAAAATAACCACCCATCCTCACCCACTCCATATCCTAAATTATCTCAACCTTTCACCTTTAGCTTCAACTTAAGGATATTTTTGAAAAACAGTTAAAACAGTTGGGGCTTCTTATTTTGAAACAAGAAGGTTTAGAATTCCAAGAAAACTCACCCAAGCTCACCTGCTTTAAAGTGAGGAGTTGGCCGGGCACAACGGGCCCCTGCTGATATCAAGCAAGGGCGTAGGTGTGCAAGGTTGTCCTGGATAGGCTTCTTTGGAATCCGGCTGTAATAATAAGACCTCTATTAAGATGCTATAATAAGACCATCCAAGTCATGGCACCAATTTGATCCTGTTTTTCTTTTCTTTCTTTCTTTTGACCTGGTCTGACAATTTCCGCCTTTTGATTGGATTGTTTAGTTCATTCACAATTGCTATTAATACATTTGGGTTTACACTTGCCATTGTAGTTATTGTTTTCCATATGCCTGAAGTTTTTTGTTTGTTTACTTCTTCTGTACAGCTGTTTTATATTAAATATTTTATAATATTGTATTTTACTTTTTAAAATAATTGTATTGCTATATTTTAAAGTTAGTTTTTAGTGGTTGTTTTAGTACTTACCATATTCATCTTAATTATCAAAAACAATTTCAGAATTATATTAACAATTTAAGTGAGATGAAAGAAACATTCCCATATTGGTCTATACACTTTACTCTTGTTGTAATCTTATTGTTACATATATTATCTCTGTACATGTTATAAGCTCAGCTATACATTGTTATAAGTATTGTTCTGCACTTATTTCCCTTTTTTTGTCTTTTAAGGAAACTGAGAGGAGAGAGGAGACTGAGCTTATATTTATAGCTTTTGTTTTATTAGCCACCTTATTTGTCATTTCAGGTTCTTTGTATTTGTTTCTATATATTCAAGTTAACACCTGGAGTCAATTCTTAGCCCAATACAGCTTTGTTCTTGCCCACCTTCTTCTGTTGTTACTGGCAAATATATTCTAGTGACAGCTCCCCTCCCCCTTCCATTCTCTCAAACTCACACGCAATGAAGAAGCCCCTGGGTTGTTCCTCCATGGTGCCTGCTTGGATGTGTGCCCACAGTCACACTGGGAGAACAGTGATTTTGGTAGGGATCTCTGTCTTTCTGGTTACCTGACTGCACCCACCTGTAAAGTTCCACTAATTGCTAGGTGATCTGCTTAATTGTCTGTAAAAATGCTCTGGGGAATAAATTGCTTCATCCACTAATCCAATCAAATTCAGGTGTCTTTGAAGGGACAGTTCCTGAGGTCATTGTTTGAGGTTTATTCAGACTCTAGGGAAGGCTCTTTCAGATGTTTCTCATTTTTCTACAGCAACTAGTTAGCTTAGTTAACATTCAAGCATCCTTGACTTGAATGTTCCACTCTGCTGAAGATGACAGTGGGTTCCTTTGGGAAAGATTTTGAACTCTTTTATAGCCTGCCTTTTCTCCCAATTGAAATCTCTGAGCCACAGGATGATGCTGGGGAAAGGGACTGTTAGATTGTTACAGGGTGGGAGAAAGCCAGAATCCCCCACTCTACAGTTTGGGGTGGGACACTGAAGTGAGCCATTTTTTCTAAGAGGTACTTTGCATATCTATGGAGGGTAGCTAGTGTCTTGGTTATGCAAGTGACTGGGGTAAACCTCTTACTCCAAAAAGATGGGAGGGGTTTTTGACCATAGAATGGTGATGAAAGAATTTACCAGGCTACACGAGATTTCACAGGTGACTACTATTGGTCACCCTACCACTGCATCACAGGTCACCATCATGGCTTAAAATAGGGCGGCCGACTTGGCGGTCACTCTCTCACCCGGACTGAGTGCAGACAGGCTCTGATTCTCTGCCTGTCTCCTGGATGACTGGCAGTCAGGCACATAGCCTGAGAACTCACCTGGTTTGAGAAAGGGAGAGCGAAGAGGGGAAGGGAGACCTGCAGCTTGCGCAGAGATAGGGAATTACCTGTGGTATAAGAGTTGGGGAGTGTGCGCAGGATCCTCCCCTAATTGGCTACTACAGCAGCTTCCAGGAACTTTGAAATTATAACTGGAATGCTAAGCTGTAAATTGTTGTTTCTGGAAGATGGTATATTTTGATTGTCTGTTTGAAAGCTAGCCTAATTGGTCAGGACTGTGTATTTTGGGTGTTTTTAAAGCGGGTGGGATTTAGTGACATAATTGTACTTTTAGTATAAATTTGTATACCCTTCAATTAAACAAAATGCCTTTCCTTTTCACCAAACTGTTAGCAAGAGTCATTCCTGGTGGTGGGCAAAATGGGCCCATTAAAACTGAGGAACCCCTCCCTCAAAGGGTCCTGTTACAGGACAACAGGTCACTTATTTCTAAGTGACACCCAGCCTGAAGAACTGAGCCCTCAGTGGATGTGGCAGGTAATGTCTCCAGGTGTCCTTGGCTTGTCTCCCTGCCCTTTGGGCTGAAGCAAGTGTGATTGGGACCTCACTGTTCTGTATCCAAGGTAGAGCTTTTGTCCCATGAGCTATTATTGTTTAAAAAATAATTATCAATTTTGCTGAGAAGTGAGTCTGAGTTGTACACTGTCCTCTCAGAAGTGGAACCAGGAAGGAGAAACTTTGATTCAGTATGGGTGAGCATTGTCTTTAGCTGAGTGCTTGAAGTACCTTTGGTTGCTAGTGGAAGGCCTAAAATGTACTTGTAACAACAACAACAACAACAATAGTTTCCTTAGGTTCGTATCCCAGAAGCAAATTCTAAGATAGAAACTCCTGTAGGTAGTTGAGGGAGTCCTCTTAGAAGAAAACTTTGGAGAAATGGTGACAAGGAGGACATCAGATACCAGGCTCCTTCCGAGGGAGGTGGTGTGAGCATATAGCGGCCAACACCCATAGCATCTGGGGATGGATACTCTGTCCTAGTAAAGAGACTCAGGGTGAATTTCAGCAGCAGCTGCTACATGAATCCAAGTCAACCTCATAAAAAGAATTATAGTCATAGTAATAAAAATAATGTGACAGCTACTTTTATGGACCACTTTCTACTCCGTAAGGAACTTTACACTATTATCTCTACCTCTCATAACAGTACAGTAAATTAGATGTCACTCCATTTCTCTAGATGAAAAGATTAGACCTGAGCTGGTCTAGGCCGTGCCGCTTGCTTTGCAGAGCTTAATCTCAGATACAGCCTGTGTGACTCCAAGGCCAGTCTTCTGTTTATTACCTACAGAAACCAACCGAGAAGAATTAAAAAAGAAAAATAAATGGAGAATAATGGAAAGAAAACCAAGAAAAGACTAAAATATAAAATAGTAAGTGAAAAGCAGGGTCATGCATGGGAGTACCTGGGCAAGACCAGTTTTTCCACTGGCTGCTCATTATTATAAATGCCCTTGACTTTGGCCTATGCTTTCTGTGTTCAGCCTTGTTGGAGCTCAGTAATACTGAAATATCTTGATTAATATCAACCAAGCAGTGAGAGTTTTGAAAACATTGCCCATGGGCCGATTTCCCACTCAATATGCTTAAATTATTTGGTTTAGCAAGGAGTAGAGCTATTTCTCTAAGCAAGAACCCAATATGGCAAATATTTTCCTTCAAGTTAATTCCTTCAAGTTAAGAGACTTCAGGTGTTGCTATATAACCCTGAAACCTCATTGTGGTTCAGGTGTTAAATATTAAGGTGCTACATGAACATCAATTTTAACAGCAGCAATTCCCTCAGAAGGAGCTATGCTTTTGTAAATAGACTATGCATGCACCTGGCCTCTCTTTAATAAGTGACAATGTGATGTTTCTTAATAAGAACAAAGTGAACGGGAACTTAGAGACTGATCTATACTCATTGTTATGTATTATAAATGGTTTCTTCAGTCATTGAAGGTGTTTTGTGAAGTAGATCATGGAAACCATTTCAAAATCTTCAATTTTTAAGATTAAGTTAGAGAGAAATTACCATTCGTTAAAAATAAGATTCTAACACTGGCTGGTGTGGCTCAGTGGATTGAATTATGGCTGCGAAATTAAAGGTCACTGGTTTGACTCCTGGTCAGGGCACATGCTTGGGTGGCAAGCCAGGTCCCCAGTTGGGGGCACGCATGAGGCAACCAATCTTTGTCTTTCTCACACATCATTTCTCTCCCTCCCTTTGTTCTCTAAAAAATAAAATAAAATCTTAAACAAAAAGAACAAGACTCCACTTAAATTATGTTAGGTGCTTAACTAAACAGATCTATGCCAGTGATTTTGTAGTTGGAGTTAGATGTCACTTTCTCACCTTGCCTTGCTAATTTAAAATAAATGAATAGATAAGCAACTCTCTCAAATAGCACCTATGACTCCAAATGGTGTGCTATTGGAATACCATAGAAATATTTGAAAGTGGTGATTTTAATCACAAAACAGTAACCTCGCATTCTTCCAAAACACAAGTTATGATTTTAGACCCGGAAAAAAGTAATGCAGTCTGACAAGTTAATAACTCCAAAAATAAAAATCATGAAGATCTCATTGCCGTATGAATATTGTGAGTTATAACAAAGACATGTGAGAAAAATTTAGAGCTGTTATATTCAAATGGATACTTTCTACATTTTCCTCTAACATCTGCTTTTTCAATGCCAGACAAGATTGGTGATATGATTGTACCACATTTTTAATTTCTTGGGTTTCACATCGTTTGAATTTGTCATGCCAGAATATTTTTTAGCAGATGACATTCCAAAGTTTTTTATTTTTATTTATTTTTATTATTTATGTTATGTTATTTATTTATTAAAGATTCTATTTATTACTTTTAGAGAGAGGGGAAGGGAGAGAGGCAGAGAGGGAGAGAGACATCAATGTATGGTTGCTCTTTCACCTGCCTTCAGCTATGGATCTGGCTGGAGACCTGGCTTGCAACCTGGTTATGTGTCCTGGCTGGGAATCGAACCAGACTTTACAGAATTTTTTAATGTTAACTCTGACTTACCACCACTCTTACTAACTAGATATTAAAAATTAAATTTGTCCACTGGTTTTTAGTGAACATGTGTTACCATTATAGCTGCATATGTAGATTCACCTATCTGAGCTTTTTTCTGAAAAACGCATCCATTTGGACAGAGTGCTAAATAAATTTTGAAATTATTTTTGAAAAATTTAAAAACATTATATTTAATTTTCTAGTAACATTGAGGGTAGAGAAGAAAGAAACAGAGGTAACTAATATTTATTTAATATTAAAATTTGTCAGGCTCTTTTCTCTCAGTATGTCTCATTTAGCATCAGAAGAATTTTTGAGGTGAGCATCCCTGTTCTTCATAGATGAAAGAGAGGCCTACAGATAGCTATGGTTATACAGCTAGTAAGTACTGGAAAGAAGCTTAGAGTCCAGGTCTTTACATTACAGGTCTTAAAAAAAAAAACCATTTATCAACCATAAAAAAAGCAACTAAAAACAAGAGCCCTTACATTTGAAAGGAAATGACAAATAAATATTTTTGAGTACAAAGGACCACATTGTTACACTTCAGCTACATATAAAATAACTTTTTTAGTTAGCCAGCTTTAAGATAAAACAGTTTAGGTCCTTGTAAATTGTGGGTTTAGTCTTTTGAAAAGCACTGCAAATTTACTATGCACGAAGAAAACAATTCATTGGACCAATTATAGCTTACTGGCATATTAAGTGCTCCATTTTTATGAGTAAGCCATGCCAGATATAGTCATTTGGCCATTGAAGTCTGCCTTTACGTAAATAGATGTTTGCTCTCATTGGTACCATCCCTAGCAATACAAATGAACTGTTTGTTGCAGGGTGCCAGCCTGTAGAAAGACCTTAGAGTACCACACAGACTGCTGTTCAAGCTGGAACTGAACCAACTACCATATGGCTCCAGTCATCCATTTTGATAGTTAGTACTCTTCATTACTGTTCATTTTTGCTTTGGGGATTCAGTTCTACACCAAAGGGTGGGTCCCTAAAAGCATCTGGCTTCTCCCTTCTGTATCACTGGCTTAGATATTTTATTAACTGCAATATGAGTTGGCATTATTTACTAGCTTCAAATACTCCTCAAATGCCATTCATATAAAGAAATCTTTGTTCCCTCTTTATGAAAATATCATGAGGTTAAAAATGCCTGGGCCATTAAGATGCTGTATTTTATTTCATTCTCAATATGGAGTAAGCATAGCCAATCTCTTGGATGTGGTGAAAGATTTTTGCTACATCATTAGGCATTTTCTTTATAAGATTTAATTTTATACTGACTTTGCCTACTCCTGGATCTCCTCCTATTGTTTCTCCTCAACTTTTAATTCTTTTTCAATGTAATAGATGTCACATCTATGCCACTTCAGAACTTTCTTGTGTGCATATTCAAGCAATGACTTTTACCTCTAAGTGGAGATGGACCTAGAGGTTACTCAGGCAACTGAGAGATCTAGTTTATGAAACGGTCCTTTTCTCGACCCACCCGATCTCCAGGGTAAAGCCTGGAAATGCTCATCAGACACATGAAAGTTCTAAAATGGCAGATGTGACATCTATGACTTTGAATGAATCCTGTATGCTAGAGAAAAGCATTAGAGCATCCTACAACATCCCAGTGTGGCAGCAGTCCTAGGCCCTGCCCCAGACCCTGCACCATCTAGAATGACATAAAGACATAAAGAATGACAAAGGGTGACATATCAGATGTCAGCAAAGATGCTGCCTTTCTATGCTAGCGACTACTGTCTATTCTGGGTTGTGAGATAGTTTGCCCTCATTCGTTTCTTTATTTTACTCCTCCACTCATTCAGCAAATATTTATTGACTGCCTGCTGTGTGATAGGAGCTAAGAACACAGCTCATAATACTTTCCTTGTCATCTGGTGGTCTTTCTCCTTTCCTCTCCACAAATCATAATGATAGCTAAAGTGTTGAAAAGCATTTGTACTGTGCTTAGCACTGTGGTGGTTATTTATGTGAGAATATCTCATGAACATCATAATCTTACATGGTAGATACTAATATTCCTGTTTTAATGTCACTAGTTCCCACTTATCTTTCCTCTTCCCAAAATACACTTAGCCTTCTTCTATACATGGCTCAAGTTTTTATGGGCTATTTCCTGGTAAATGTATATGCATTAAATTATTATTTGTCCTACAAAGTTCTACATGGCTGGGTCAAGTCTGTTTTCTTCTACCTAAGAGCAATTGATGCTGGGCAAGTGATCTAACCAGCCATATGCCTTAGTTTCTTCAGTTTTATAGGCAATTAGTACCTACCTTATAGGGTTGTTTTAAGAACCAAATAAAATAACATAATACTTTATGTGGTGACTGGCCCTTAACAATATATTAGTAAATGTTAACTTATTAACATTGGGAGTTGACTAGGACTTCTAGTACTATGTTGAATAAGAGTGGTGAAAGCAGGCACCTGTCTTGTTCCTGATCTTAAGGGAAATGCTTTTAGTTTTAGGTTTTTTTTTTTTTTTAAATATGGAACACTTCATGAATTTGCATGTCATCCTTCCTCAGGGGCCATGCTAATCTTCTCTGTATTGTTCCAATTTTAGTATATATGCTGCCGAAGCAAGCACTTTCAATTTTTGACCATTGAGTATGATGTTGGCAATAGATTTTTCAAATAAGGGCTTTATGATGTTGAGGTATACTCCCTTTATTCCCACTTTGGTGAGTGGTTTTTATCATAAATGGGTGCTGGATTTTGTCAAATGCTTTTTCTGCATCTATTGATATGATCATGTGATTTTTGTCTTTTGTTTATGTGATAAAAACATAGGCAGTAAAATTTCAGATATCTTGCATAACAACATTTTTTGCTGATATATTTCCTAGGGCTAGGGAAATAGAAGAAAAAATAAACAAATGGTGCTACATCAAGTTACAAAGCTTCTGCACAGCTAAAGAAACCATCATCAAAATGAAAAGGGAACTGGCTGTATGGGAGAATATACTTTCTAACAATACATCACAGAAGGGTTTAATCTCCCAAAATACATAAGAACTTATATGGTTCAACACCAAGAAGACAAATAATCCAAAGAAAAAAATGGACAAAGGACCTGAATAGACACTTCTTTAAGGAGGACATATAGATGGCCAATAGACATGTGAAAAAATGCTCAATGTCACTAGCCATGAGAGAGATGCAAATTAAAACCACAGCGAGACATCACCCCACACCTGTCAGAATGGCCATCATTAATAAACCAACAAATTAGTGCTGGTGAAGATGTGGAGAAAAGGGAACCCTATTGCACTGTTGGTGGGAATACAGACTGGTGCAGCCACTGTGAAAAACAGTATGGAATTTCAAAAAAAAAAAAGGGACTGCTTTTGACCCAGTGATTCTGCTGCTGGGAATATACCAAAGAATCCTGAAACACCCATTCAAAAGAATTTGTGCTACCACATGTTCATAGTAATGCTATTTATAAGAGTCAAGATTTGGAAACAGCCTAAGTGCCTATCAGTAGATGAGTGGATTAAAATACTGTGGTATGTCTACACAGTGGAATACTATGCAGCAGAAAGAAAGAAGGAATCCTTACCTTTTGTGACAGCGTGGATGGAAATGAAGACTACTATGCTAAGTGAAATAAGCCAGTTGGTAAAAAAACAAATACTGTATCTAATTTACAAGAGGAATCTAGTGAATAAAATAAACTAACAAGGAAAATAGAACCCAAGGCATAGAATTATGTAATAGACTGACAGCTGAAAAAGGAGAGAGGGGAGGTGGGAACTGATTGAAAGAAGGTGAAGGGATTCGTCAAAGAAAATATGTGAAGGATCTGTGGACATGGACAGTGGTGTGGGAAATGATTATGGAATTGGGGGACAGGCTGGGTGGAGGAAGGTGAAGGGTGAAACAGTGGGACAATTGTAATAGCATAAACAATAAAGTATATTTTAAAAATAACATTGAGATTTGATAGAGTATGTCAGTCACTTCATAGGCTCACAGGAGGGGCTTGGACCTGACAATAGACCCACCCACAGGGGAGCTGAAACGTGATGTAGATGCTGGGCTGGAGGTCTAGGCTGTCAGGTTAAAAAATTTTCCAGACAAATAGGTTCAACCAGACAAATAGTTGGCAACAGGAATGACAGTGAAATTGTAGGGAGTTTTCACATTTGAGCAAGACACAACAATGAAGACTTGAGCAAGACTGGTCAAGGGACATGAAAGCTCAGTTGTCTAGGCTGATTTCTAGAACAGGTCTTCAAGCATTCAGAAATAACCTTGGAAAAAGTCCTGGGAAAGAACAAGAATATAGGCAAGTGATCAAGTACTTGAGTATGGGCAGAAGCCAACTGTAAGCCAAAGAAGTTCATGCCAAAACTTCAAAATGCAATGAAGGCTGCAATACCAGGAGTGGGGGCTAGTGCCATACGCAGATTCAGAATAAGGGGAACAACATAGAACCCTAGGCTGTGGGGTTGAGATAGTCCCAGACCAAGCTAGGGACCTAGTCTGCTGGTGAGGACTTGGGTTCAGACCTGGTGATTCTGGGTGGGGAGAAATATGTATAGAAGTGACAAGCTGAACTATATTTACATAGGTCTTTTGATATGGTGCTTAATCAGTATCTTCTGCTACTACCATGAAACACTGTAAAGATAATGAAAAATAGACGTAAAGGTGATTTAAATTTAAAAAAATATCTTTTTAAATGTAAGACATTGTGGCTGTTGCCCATCATCACACTTTTTCTTGACAGCAATGCAATTTTCTATTTAAATTCTTGTGTTTCTTCATAACTTAGAATAATATTTCCACTAAGATAAATACAACTGGTATATCAAATACGCATGGTTTGAGAGATGAAATAAGAAAAACTTTTTTTTTTTTTTTTTTTTGCCTCCCACTGTTAGCTTAAAGTGTATTCAGTAAGATAAATGTTTTTCTTGCTGCTGGAAAAGCTCAAGGGGCCTTAATGACAGAAGTCCTGTGGTGGCTTTAACTTGCAAAAGAGAGCTTGATTCAGAAATTAGCATATCTAACCTGAATTATAATTTTTATTTAAAGGTAAGCTCTCCCCCTCTCTTCCCCCTTACTGTCCCTCTCTGTTTCCTAGCAGGCCTTGGCAGTGAGGGATTGTGGGTTGCTTCTCTTACCTAGCCAACATCAGCTCTCTCTTGGTTATTATACTATTAGTGTATAGCTCAGGGAGGACAAGTGGAAAAGGATCAGAAAGTTCTTGCTTGATTGATACTTTTGTTCTCTCTTTTTACTCTCTGAGATGGCTGGTGTTTAAAGCTGACTTTTTTCTCTGGCACCATCTTGGATTCTTTGACAACTTACCTACTGGGTCCCCAAGGTGATCAGTAGCCCCATTCTGTTGACCCTGTGTATTCCTTAGCTTCTAGTTTTCCATCAGATCAGTCCAAGCTTGGACTCTTCTGGGAACTCTTGCCTTCTAGCCAAAGCCCTGGTTGAGCAGGTGGGATCTCTTTCAAAATGAGTCCAGGGCAAGATTCTACTGTACCAGTTCTCATTGTCTGTTGATGAGCCAACAGCAGCAAATCTTTTAGATGTCTCTGCCCTGACCCTCAGACCAATAGCCACAGTATGCTGTCATTGTCCTCAGATTTGTGTCATACCCCTAACCCAGCATGGATCTGAAGGGTGGGCTTAGCTGATAGCCATGGTTGTGTGCAGGAGGCTTCAGCCACAGTTCATGTAGAACACTCTATGGGGTTGTTCATGACATTCCTCCCATCGGAGTGAGTGGTCTAACAGAGAAAGAGAAAGTGGGAGGGGTCAGAGAGAGAGAGAGAGATTCCCAAACAGAAGCTTTTACCTTTTATAATCTAATTTGGGAAGGAACACACATGACCCCTGCCCTATGCTCTTGGCTGCAAACTTACCCTGGTACACAATGGGAGGAGATTACAAAAGACCACCAGGAGATGGAGATCATCACTGGGGATTATAGGAAGTTGATTCATCTCTTCTACTCTTACCTCCTCTTATGGCCATTTCAGTATCAGACGAAAGTCCAGAATCTCATTGTCTAAGTTAGGTCCAAGTTCCTGGGATGTGTTTCCTTTGGTATAGTGGCTCACTTACAGTGTCTCTTCATCTGTACATTTGCAAACAAAAGAAACAAATATCTGTCCCTCTTAAAAAAAAAACCCCAATAAACAATGGTGGGAAAGGCACAAGATAACTCCTGTAGACATTCCTACACAAAAGGAAGAAATGGGAGTCAATGTTCAGAGCAGTTATTAAACATGGTCAGACATGTTTTGGAAGGTCCTTGATGAAGTCTCTAGGCCTGGAAATTATTCTTCATGTTTTTCAGGGCCTTTTTCGGGGTCTTGGCATTGTTCTCTGAGTCATCCTTCCTTTTAATGAAATATAAGATAGAGCTGAGCAGTTTTGTCAGCTTGCTTCCTTCCTGTGGAATTCAGTAGTCCAAAGGCCATTTTTCATTAAGCACAGTCTTGCATTGGCAGCAAAAAATGGGCAACTCCTAATCCTATTGAAGGTTTTATTTTATGATTTCTTTCTTTTAGATTGGTGGTTAAATAATATATAATTAAAGGGTTTATATCACCTAACTTATATTATAAATACTTCTTTTTTGTTGACTTTGAGCTAACTTTGAACACTCTATTTCAACCTAAATATGTCCCTAATAGAGAAAACTTATGAGTTTGAAGAAATATAAAAATGATATAAAGTCACAAAAAAACCTTATAGACATGGCATAGACATGGTATATAGTTGTGCCTCTCAGAGAGATGCAGAATTATTTTAGAACCTTGCCAATTTTGTAATTTAAATTCATATTTAAAATTGTTCTACATAGATGCAGAGCAAGATGGTGTCAGTTCAATAAATATAAGTACATTCAATGATCATAAAAGGTTGGAATGATTCTAAAACATTGTTCTGTTAGGAACTGCAGTTCACTAGGAAATTTAAGATAGAAGAAAGAAGCTTATTCCATTCTTCTCTAATACATCCACATGGACTGTTTGAACTGAATATTTAACATCAGATCTCCCCCTTCTTCCCCCCCCCCAAAAAAAAAGGAAAAGAAGCTTATTTATTAAGTAGAAACAGGAAAAGTACTGCCATTGCTTGACTTTTAAAAAATTAATTTTTTCACCTTGGTCCTGGCCAAACATTGTTCAAGATTTGGAATGAATAAACCTAGTGATGAAGGTGATTTCCCTTGCAGCGCTGAATGGTAATAAATCTCATAGGCCTGGAATCAGCTATTCTGCACCTCCCACAGTGCCCTCTTGTGGCTAGAGCTCAATTTTCTTAGAGAATTGCTCCTTGGTTTCTCACAGATTCCTGTTGCATAGTTACATTTTAAAAAATACAGAATTCCAACAATAAAATTAAAACAAAAAATACAGAATTCACTTCTGGTCAAGATGGAGGCATAGGTAGACATGCTTTGCCTACTTACACAGCCATAGAAAGGATTACAACCAGACCTCAAAAAACAAATAACAACCGGGATCATCAGAAAATTGAGCTATACCAAAGTCTGACAACCAAGGATTTAAAGAAGCCACATTCATCCAAATGAGTAGGAGGGGCAGAGTTACAAAGACAGGATGGAGAGGTGGTATGGTGCAGACAGTAGTGGAATGGATGGTTCCACATTCATGTGTGGTAGATAAAAGTTGGGAGGAATAACCTAGGAACGAGCAGTCCCAGCCCCAGGCCAGACCGCACAGCCCAGGGTTCCAACACTGGGAAGATAAACCCCTCTGGCTGTAAACAACACAGTGGGGGTTGGGGTGGTGGAAGAAGCTGCCAGATTTTCATCACCTAAAGGGCCTAGAGGATCTCAGAATGTGTGCAAACCCCAGGGCAGCAGCTGGAAGTATACCAATCACATACTGAAAATAGGTTGGAGTGACTGGAAATGGAGCAAGTGCTGAGCAAATCTCTAGAAGTCAGGCAGTGACATTGTCCCCTCTGCAAGCCCCCCACAATACACAGAGCCAAAAAGTGGTGAAGCAGGTTGCCTTGCCCTGGTATTAGCTAACGCTCTACCCCCACATAATTAAAAGGTGCCTTTACTACATAAGAAGTAAAAACAGCTCTACCTAACACATAGAAACAAACACAGGGAGGCTACCAAAATGACGAGGCACAGAAATATGGCCCAAATGAAAAGCAGAACAAAACCTCAGAAAAAGAACTAAATGAAATGGATATATTGCCAACCTATCAGAAGCAGAGTTCAAAACACTGGTAATAAGGGTGCTCAGAGAACTCATTGAGTATAGAGAAAAAAACAAAAAAGAATAAATAAAGGTAACACAAAGTGAAATAAAGAAAACTATGGATGAGCCAACAGTGAAGGGTAGGGAACTGGGATTCAAATCAGTGATTTGGAACAAAAGGAAGAAATAAATATTCAACCAGAAGAGAATGAAGAAACAAGAATGGGGGGAAAAAAAGCCCTGGTTGGTTGCTCAGTGGATAAGGCACCATCCTGGGAACCCAAAGGTTGCTGGTTCGATTCCCTAGCCTGGGCACATAACCAGGTTGCAAGCCAGGTCTCCAGTCAGGTTTATAGCTGGAGGTGGGTGAAAAGCAACCATACATTGATGTTTCTCTCTCTCTCTGCCTCTTTCCCTTCCCCTCTCTCTAGAAATAATAAATAAAATCTTAATTAAAGAAAAAGAAAAAAGAAAAAAATTAGGTAAGGCTTAGAAACCTCTGAAACAACTTTAAATGTACTGACATCTGAATCATAAGGGTGCCAGAAGTGGGAGAGGAAGAGAAAGAAATTGAAAACTTATTTGAAAAAATAACGAAGGAAGACTTCCCTAATTTGGCAAATGAAATAGACATACAAGTCCAGGAAGCACAGGAAGTCCCAATCAAATTGGACCCAAAGAGGACCACACCAAGACACATCATATTTAAAATGCCAAAGATTAAAGATATAGAATCATAAAAGCAGCAAGAGAAAAGCAGAGAGTTACTTACAAAGGAGTTCCTATAAGACTGTTAGCTGATTTCTCAAAAGAAACTTTGCAGGCAAGAAGGGATTGGCAAGAAGTGTTCAATGTGACAAAAAGCAAGGACCTTCAATCAAGATTACCATATCCAGCTAAGCTATCACTTCGAATGGAAGGGCAGATAAAGTGCTTCCCAGACAAGGTAAAGCTAAAGGAGCTCATCATTACCAAAACATTATTATATGAAATATTAAGGGGACTTATTTAAGAAAAAGAATGCTATACAAACTACGAATATTAAAAGGGCAACAAATTCACAACTATCAACAACTGAATCTAAAAAAACAAACTAAGCAAACAGCCCTGGCTGTTGGCTCAGTGGCTAGGTGCCAGCCTGCAAATCCAAAGGTCGCTGGTTCAATTCCCCAGCCAGGGCACATAACCAGGTTGCAAGCGAGGTCTGTAGCTGGAGGCAGGTGAAAGAAAACCACACATTGATGCTTCTCTCCCTCTCTGCCTCTCTGCCTCTCTCCCTCTCCCTCTCTCCAGAAATAAATAAATTCAAAAAAAAAAAAAAAAAAAAAAAAAAAAAAAAAAAAAAAAAGGCCCTAGCTGGTGGCACAGTGGATAAGGCACTGGCCTGCAAACCCAAATGCTGCTGGTTCAATTCCCCATTCAGGGCACATAACCAGGTTGCAAGCCAGGTCTCCAGCCAGGTCTGTAGCTGGAGGCAGGTGAAAGGCAACCATACATTGATATCTCTCTCCCTCTCTGCCTCTCTCCCTTCCCCTCTCTAAAACTAATAAATAAAATCCTTTAAAAAATAATAAAAAACAAACTAAGCAAACAACTAGAAGAGGAACATAGATATGGAGATTATTTGAAGGATTATCAGCTGGGATGGGGAAATGGAATATGGGGGAAATAGTGCAGGGATTAAGAAGCATATTTTATAGGATAATTGGGGGATGTTAAGAACAGTATAGGAAAGGGTGAAGCCAAAGAACTTACACACATGACCCATGGATTGCTGGAGGAAGTGGGCACCAGGCAGAGGGGAGAAAAGGGGGAAAATTGGGACATTTGTAACAGCATAATCAATTAAATATACTTAAAAAGAAAGAATTCTATTCTTTCTCATCAATAAATAAAATTTAACAATTAAAGGATTTTTTCTTGGTGCTTAATTACTCCTATAACCAACTTATTCTAAGTGGAAACCTAATCATCATGAATTCACCTACCTTATGTGTTCAATAGTTGTTTTCCTGAATGCATGACCCTAAGCAGAAATTTAAGAAATCCCAATAATTGCATGTTGACAAAATCATAATCTTATAAAAGATTGTTATCATACCTTTAAAAATGATTTTAAGGTTATTTACAAACTAATGTTTATTTTAGCTTTTATTTTTTGAGGTTCCCTGTAGTTTGAGCAACAGGTGAATGGTGGTGCCATTTAGTGAAGTGGGAAAGAATGGGATAAGAATATGTTTTGAGGTAAGTAATTTTGTGGGTTAGAAATTATCCCAGAGGCTATTGAGATCATATATGAATATATGCTAAATTATGCATATACCAAATTCATATTTTAAAATGTATACAGATACAGAGTAAGACATGGAGAGAGAGAGAGAGAGAGGGAGAGAGAGAGAGAGAGAGAGCAAGCTATGGGAGTAATAATTTTTTGGAAACAATGATCTCAACTAATCAACTGGTAACTAAGACCTATTTATTAATATTCATTAATCTTTGCTCTTCATAGCAGAGAGTTTTTAAAATTGTGTGTTATGATTATGCTATTGCAGTTGTCACAATTTTATTCCTTTTGCTACCCCTCCCCACCAAACACATACTCCTACAGGCAATCTCCACACCATTGTTCATGTCCATGGGCCATGCATATAAGTTCTTTGACTACTCCATTAAGCTGTACTTCACATCCGCATGGCTATTCTGAAATTACCTGTTTATACTTCTTAATCCCTTTACTTCTTCACCCATTCCCCCACACCCCTCTCTATCTGGCAGCCATCAAAATGCTCTCCATATCTATTATTCTGTCTTCATTCTTCTTGTTTGCTTAGTTTGTGTTTTATGTTCAATTGCTGGTAGGTATGTATTTATTTCCACTTTATGATTCATAGTTTTGATCTTCTTTTTCTTAATTAAGTCCTCTTAACATTTCATATACTAGTGGTTTGGTGATGGTAAGCTCAGTTTTTTCTTGTCTGGGAAGCTCTTTATCTGCTCTTTAAGTCTACATGATATCTTTGTTGGGTAGAGCAATCTTAGCTGTAGGTCTCTGCTTTTTATGACTTGAATATTTTTTGCCAATCTCTCCTAGCCTGCAAAGTTTCTTTTTTTTCCTTCAAATTATTCTTTCTTTTTTAAAACATTAATTTGTTATTGTTGTATTACATTCATCCCATTTCCTCCCATTGCTCTCCTCTGCCCCACCCTCTCCATCCCCTCTCCCACAGTCAATCCCAACATGTTGTCCATGTCCATGGGTCATTTATACTAGTTTCTTGACTAAACTGTTTCCCTTCTTTGCCTCTTTTCCTCCCTCCCCTTCCCCTCTGCACACTGATAAAGTTTCTTTTGGGAAATCAGTAGGGAGTCTTATAGTAATTCCCCTGTAGGTAACTAACTGCATTTCTCTTGCTGCTTTTAAGATTCTGTTTTTATCTTTAACTTTTGGCATTTTAATTATGATGTGTCGGAGTGGGCCTCTTTGCAATCCATCTTGTTTTGGACTCTCTGGGCTTCCTGGACTTGTATGTCTATTTCCTTCACCAAATTAAGAAAGTTTTCTTTCATTATTTTTTAAAGTAGCTTTTCAATTTCTTGCTCTTTCTCGTCTCCTTCTGGCACCCCTGTGATACACCCCTATGAAGTTATCCCAGAGCCTGCTTATACTATTCCCATTTTTTGGATTCTTTTTATTTCTTATTGTTCTGATTTAAAAAGATTTTATTTATTATTTTTAGAGAGAGGGGTAGGGAGAGAAGCAGAGAGGGAGAGAGACATCAATGTATGGTTGCCTTTCACCTGCCTCCAGCTATGGACCTGGCTTGGAACCTGGTTATGTGCCCTGGCTGGGAATTGAACCAGTGACCTTGGGTTTCCAGGCCAGTGCCTTATCCACTCTGCTACAAGCCAGGGCCCTCCTGAATTTTTATACCCGACACATGGATGTGGGACCAGCCTGTTCTGTCTCTGTCCCTTCACCAGTATGAATGAATGTGATTTCTTTAATTCCTTAGTTGTCAGATTTCCACTCAGCTCTATTTTTCAGTTATGAGTGATAGTTATTCTATAATTTAGTTGTAATTTTGATGTGGTTGTGGAAGGTTGTGCTATGTTTACATATGCCATCACCTTGACCAGAAGTTTGATTAAAGAATCAGGCAGAAATTTTACCTTAACATCTTTCTAGTCTCCAAAACACACCACTATTTATTGCCTTCATATACAGGGTGCATGCAATCAAGTGGCAAAATTTTAGTAAAATAAACAACATACCACAAAAGTATTATATTTTGAAATAAATTAATTTTTATATGTAAATACATAAACATAGTCATTATCTTTTTTTTTAACTTTATTGTTGTTGTATTACATCCATTCCCTTTTTGCTCCCCTCTGTCCCCCTCCCCACCCACCCATGCCCCCCAAAGTCAATCTCATTATCTTTTTAATTGTTTTAAAAAATCTCCATTTGCTGCAATAATAGACTCAATTTAACTTCAAAATCTTGAGCATGCTTTAATTAACTTTTGTTTATCCATGGACATCATCATGTTTTCAATCTTAGCTTTAACAGCCTCTTTATTGGAATGAGGTTGTTTATTAACTTCTCTCTCATAAATGCTACATACGTAATAGTCTAAAGGATTTGCATCTGGTGAAATAGGCGGCCAGATTTCCTTTGACCAGAATTCAGGAACATTGACACTGAGAAATTCTTGCACCTTTTTGGTATTATGTGCTGGTGCACCATCTTGTTGGAAGATAAAATGATGTCCATTTGTGACTTGCTTCATCTGTGGTACAACTTCTTTTCTCAAAATGTCAAGGTAAACATCCTGGATCTTTACTGATGATCTCCTGGATTCTGTGTACAATATCTGAACTTGTGAGGTCCTTCTGTACCTTATGCATTTTCCTTATTAGTGTGGTGATATCAGGATCAGCATCATACACCTTCTTCATATTGTTGACTGTATGTAAAGGGAAGTTATTGAAGTCCACAATTCCCTTAGCAGTTCACCCTGCATGCAGTCCAGAAATGATGGTTGCTCAACATCATACTCCTTCAACATGACGGTTGCTCTCAGAGTTTAATACTTTACATCTGAAACAATGATGTTAAATCATAACCTTAGAAACATAGTTTTTCAAAATTAATAAAAAGCACGTGAAATAAGGAGATGCAAAGTTATTGTCAATTGATCATGCACACCCTGTATTTTTTTTTTTTTTTTTTTTTACTGAGTCGTATTAACACTTTCCCTACAGGGTTAGCCTGAGAAATAACCTGGAGACAACTTTTAGAGTTCCTCAGTATTTCACAGATTCAGTTATTCCCAAGTCAAATCATGCCTTTTAAATTTTGAGTGTTTTTAATATCTTTTTTTGCTTTCTCAGTATTGTAATAGAATAAAGAAGTGCTTAATATATAAGTATTCTCTCTTTTTTTTAAAGGCCAATAACTTTTATTAGAAATTGGACAAATACGTATGTTTTGTTATTAATGCTCAATACTAATGAACATTTATAATTTACGAACCATTTGCATAGCCATTACAAGATTTGATCAAGATAAACAGTTGTGGTATCATCATTATGCCCACACGACAAATAAGGGAATATGCTCAGAAAGTTAAAGCATACAGTTAGTGTAAGGTGGAGCTAGGACTCAAGCATCTTCAACTTGCAGAACCTATACAATGATTAAAGGATTGCTAGAATAAGCAGCTTTTGGATACATATCAATTTAAATTATTTCTGGTAATTTGAAATAACTGCATACATTTTTTTCAAAATTTCTAATTAAAACATTTTGGTAACATTCTTCTAAAGGTGCTATCTGTAATTGTTCAGCAACTTTTCATGGTGGATCTGTGATTTATTTTAAATATATGTTATTATTTCATGATCAAAGTGAACTACAGTGCTAGTCAAAGGAACTCATTCTCAGATAAAGCTATCATTAAAATGTTGCTTGGAAAGTTATTAATAATATTTTTGAAATTAAACTTATTCCCATTGTAGTAAGCTCATATTTAATATATGAGGTAGCAAATTTATTTATTTATTTATTTATAAACTATGATGTTTCTTTTATTTATTTTATTTTTTAAAAGATTTTATTTATTCTTTTTCAGAGAGAAGAAGGGAGAGAGGCAGAGAGGGAGAGAAACATCAATGTATGGTTGCCTTTCACCTGCTGGAGACCTGGCTGGAGACCTGGCTTGTAACCTTGTTATGTTGCTGGCTGGGAATCGAACCAGCAACCTTTGGGTTCCCAGGCCGGTGCCTTATCCTTTGAATCACCAGCCAGGGCGCAAAATCATTTTGACTTGCATATTGTTTTTACTCATAAACTTACATATTTAAGCAACAGAAAATCACATTAAGGAGACCTTTCTTCCCTCAGCAATTGCTATTTGTGGTACAAAGCTGAAATAAAGTAATTGGATCTATATGTCTCTTCCATTGTTATTTAAAAATATAAACCTAGTTTCTAGCCAAGAAGAACTAACTTGAGACAGAGGAGGAGGTTATTAATATCATATAAATGGAGACTCAATCCTGATGTTCACAGTGTGTTTTCACAAAGCAAGGAATTAGTGTGAAAGCACCATGCTGGGTTTTTCCAGCTGTGCATAATTGTGCCCCGAATTTCGGATGGCAAAAATAAACCCAGAGGCTGTCACTCACAGTGAGAACACATATACCATTTGCCGCTGCAAAGATGGGCTCAAAATATTTTCTAATTCTTGTTGTCCGTTCTTGTTGACCTATGGATTATTTAAATACACGGATACCTTTCTAGTTACTTTTTACTTTTGATTACGAGTTCAATTGATTGTGCCAAAGATATGGTCTACAGTGGTTTCAACTGTTGAAATTTGTTGAGAATTGACTTTTAGGCTGTTATTCTAGGTATAAAATCTTGGAAATGATATATTTTTCTCATGAATTAAAAGGTGTCTCATTGTGAAATGACCCTCTTTGTTTTCTTTCCTCCTGCCCTATCCCTCTCTGCTTCTCCTTTCTTCCCTCTCTTCCTTCTTCCACACACTGTGCATACATTGCTTAAGACAAAGCAAAACATGTTGCCTCTTAACTTACAGAAAATTAATACAATTGCTCTGAAGGAAAGTATAATACTTTACAAGTACCGGGTCAGTCTCATGAAAAACAAATACCAGGTTACACCTCATGTGAGCCCATATGGGAGATGCATTTATGTAAGAATGGGCTGATAGGAATGATCTGTCACAACACACAGCTCTTTCTTTGTGGTTGACAATATACATTATGTCTGCTAAACATCTCACATCTTCATTTACTGGTACAGTTGGAGAAACCTCTTTGTATGACCTATCCTAATAAAACAGTTTTCATGGTAATTTGGGGTTGTGTTTTCCATCCTACAGCAAGCTTAGTGTTATACTGAAGTTTGTTCTTGGCAAATCAATTCTTCCCTAGCTCCAAAATACAGCAGCATGGAATTGTGGTTTCAATATGATTTACTTGACTGGCTATTGCCCTAGATGCTGTTATTGATGATTAGAGCATTTGCTAGCTTGTCTTTCTGAACAGCTACTGATTAAAGGCTCTTCTCTTACTAAAAATAGCAAACATATGCTTATTAAGCCCCCAACCTGTGCCAGGCACTATAGAATTATATTTCATAGAGGTATTTAGTTTCTGACATGGCATCATGGTTCTGTCTAATCTTTCACAACAGGAACTAAATTAGGTGACACAAATGGTGATAATGTAAGGGAAGCTGAAACACTCCTGTCATTTGTATATTAAAAGCTTGCAAAAACACTTTCTCAGATTTATCTAATTCTCAGGACGGTTTCAGGGGCAGATATTATTAGTGAGATCTCACAATAGAAGAAACTGAAGTTTAGAGATGTCCCTTTAGTGGCGGCAGAGGAGGTGTGGTCCTGGAGCACAGTGTAAAGAGCAAGGTATCAGAGAGACTCAAGTTCAAGTTTCACCCTCTCTGCCATTTCCTAGTTCTATGACCTTGGATGGTTTTCTTAAATATATCTGAGCCAGTTTCTTCAACTGCTATGGCTTTGTTACAAGGTTGTTGATAGGATTAAATGAATTAATGGGTGTGAACGTGTCTATAATCTGAGAAGTGTGTATGAGGGCCAGTTATAGTATTCAGCCTCTGAGGAGGAGGTGGAAGGTGGCACAGGGGTATAAACCACAACATTTCAAGTCAGACAGGCATGACAGGGCCTGGTGAATGCAGCACCAGGCTCTCAGGAGGCACTTGGTGAGCATCAGGGCTTTTCTCTTAGGCTTCCAGGCCTGGAGCTGGTGGTAGGACAGTCCTGTCTCCTTAGAGAGCATTAAATGACTTAGTCTAGTGTAGAAGAGCTTTAATGGACCATTCAGGTCATTACATGGGTGAGAAATCTGAGACCCAGAGAGGCAACTGAGTTACCATGGTGAGAGCTAATGACAGAGTGGGAAGTTAAACCCAATTCTGGTTTCAACTCCAGTAGTCTTTTTTTTTTTTTTTTTTTTAAACAACATTATAGTAACCTTCATAATAGCATTATTTGTACCTGCCCTTGCCTTGTGACGTGATTTTTACTGAACAGCTCAATCAAGCCTGAGTTGTTCATTTTCACAAACAGCCAGGCACAGGATGTTAAGCATAGTAAGGTGTCCCTGTGTATCTTGGACTAGTCTCTGTAGCAGAACCACGTGTATTATCTGGTCTCTGTGCGGTGTTTAAGCCTTTGCTACCTTTGCACATTTCATTTGATTTCAAATTCCCTCTTGCTATTACTCCAGAGACTTATGCTAGTTGACTGAACCATGTAGTGGAAAGAGTTGAGCACCAAGGTATCAAGAGAACCAGATCCAAGTTCCACAGTTTGTTGTTAGCTACTTGTTAGACCTTGTTGGGAACATCTGCTACCTTCTGCTACCTCTAAAGATCTTGAAGTGAGTATGAAATAATGCGAAGTGTATTGGTTCCTTATGGCTGCTGTAACAAATTACTATAAACTTGATGGTTCTGGAGGTCAGAAGTCAGAAATGGGTCTCTGGTGCTAAAATCAGGAGGCCCACAGCAGCATCCACCTCCTTGCTGTTTGCAGCTACCAGAGCCTGTCTATCTTCTTTGCTCGTGGCCTCTTCTGGCATAAGTCCATCTCACTTTCACTTTCCCATCTCCCTTCCTCTCTCTGATTACTCCAGGGACCCTCTTATAAGGGTCCTTGTGAGCACAGAGGACCCACCTGAAAAATTCGGCATCAGCTTCCCATCTGAAGATCCTTGACTAGGTCACATTGCACAGTCCCACTTTTTGCCACATGAGGGAGATGTTCAGAGGTTTCAGAGATTAGGACACGGACATATCCAAGGGAAGAGGGCATTATTCAGCTACCACAGTAGCCAAAGTAGTCAATGATACAGTAGGAAAGAATAAACTTATTTTTAGTAATTTCACTTAGTTCTTCAGTTTTTGAGATAACAAAGAATACTGTCCATGGACTTCAGAGTCATATAGACTTAGATTTATTTATTTTTATTTTTAAAGATTTTATTTATTTTTTAGAGAGAGGAGAAGGAAGGGAGGCAGAGAGGGAGAGAAATATCAATGTATGGTTGCCTTTCACCTGCCCCCAGCTACAGACCTGGCTGGAGACTTGGCTTGCAACCTCATTCTGTGCCCTGGCTGGGAATCAAACCAGCGACACCTCAGTTCTCCTATTACTTTATTTGTAAAACTTGGACTTCCCTGGCTGGTGGCACAGTGGGAAAGGCGCCTGCCTGCGAACCCAAAGGTCGCTGGTTCAATTCCCCAGCAAGGGCACATAACCAGGTTGTGAGCCGGATCTCCAGCCAGGTCTGTGGCTGTAGGCAAGTGAGGGACGACCATACATTGATGTTTCTCTCCTCTCTGCCTCTCTCCCTTCCCCTTTCTCTGAAAATAATAAATAAAAAATCTTTAAAAAAATAAAAATTGGACCTTACATGCAGAGTTAAGGTCACTGTAGTCCTCAGTATTAGTCTGTGTGAAGTATCACTTGTGTTTAATTTTAATATAGTGGTTCTCATTCCTACTTCCTCCAGTGACTTCTCAACAAACTCTAATGTGCTTGTTATGTGTCTGTGGATTCTTATATGTTCTTTAAAAATATATGCTGTTGTGTAATACATGTGTATGTTTTTAATTATATATGGTATATTGTCCTCCGTTTTTTCACTCATGATAGCATCGTCCAGGATTTGTCGATCCCAGCATGGTAGTTATCGACTCTGGTGACAGGCATCTAATCCCTTCTGCAGGTGACTGTCTGTTGATGTGCACTTTCATAGACATGTGCCAGAGCTTCTTTGGGATGCATACACAATGGTTGGAAGAAGGGTCACCAGATAAGTATTGACAGGCTCTTTCCAGAAAGGCTATAGCATTTCTTCTTCTACCAGTAGAACTCCATTTTTTGCTAATGCTTGGTGTTTTCTGACTTTGATTTTTGCTATCATTTATTATTTCTTTGGGCACTTGTGGAGTTAAGCCAAGCTTTATATACTTCCTGTTTTTGGGGTTTCTCCATTTTATGGATACAAATAATATATAATTTATATGGATAGCAAATATTGGCTCATTTCTTGGGAGCTTAACTAGCTTTTTGTTTTATTTGTTAACTTACTGGTGTTCTTTGAATGTCTTAGATGCTACTTCTTTTTTGGGGTTAGACATTTCAGATTCCTTGTCTAAATCTTCATCTTTTGTTAACTTTTTTCTGTGATATATATATGGCTATGGATATTATGTCAATTATAAATGCTAAACTACCTTTGCCCAATCACCTGTATTTTAAGGTTGGAGGCATTCTTTTTTTAAATTTTTAAATTTTTAATTTTTAATTTTCAGAAAGAGGGGAAGGGGGAGAGGCAGAGAGGGAGAGAGACATCAATGTATGATTGCTTTCCACCTGCCTCCAGCCACAGACCTGACTGGAGACCTGGTTTGCAACCTTGTTATGTGCCCTGGCTGGGGAATTGAACCTGCGACCTTTGGGTTCGCAGGCCGACGCCTTATTGACGCCTTATTCACTGTGCTACCAGCCAGGGCCTGGAGGCATTCTTTTGATGAAAAGAAGCTAAATGTTTTCCTTCCTTACAGTGCCTGAATTTGGGTGTTTTAAAATATTTCCATTCTACCCCAAGATAAAAATGTTCACCTTTATTTTCTTCTATTGGCTTTATATATTCCTTTATACCTTTAGTTCCTTATTTTTGCTAAGCTCATATTTGTGTGTGAATCTACTTCTCAACTCAATATTTAATTCCATCAATCAATTTGCCCCTATATTAGTACCATGTATGTTTAAAATTTACTATGGATATATGGTATGTCTTCATTCCTGATAGGCAGAGTTCTCCTCTTTTCTTTGCTTAAAGAACAATTTTGGTACTGTATTTATGAACCTTTATCCTTCTACACTCTAAATTTGCTGAGGTCCCCTAAAGTTTCTATTGGAACTTTTATTACAATTCAATGAAAATGACAGATGTAATCTTTGATTCTTGGCACTAGATGAGACATGAAGAGTAATGTCTATATATCCTAGAGAGCTATTTCCAGCATTTACTATAAATTATTGAGGAATACATAGTGCATTTATGCATAGGGACTGAGAATTTCCTTTGAAATATAAACTGAAACTTTTTGCTTAATCTGTAATTACAGCAATATTATAATACTGTTTCTATAGTCATAAAATTATAGCATTAAAATAGCACTTAATATCCTTTCATGTACAGACACAATTGCAAACAATCTCCCAACTTCAGAGATTTTATGGTTATCATGTGAGCCCTGTGGGCTACTGGTATCTTTCTGATGAGTTTTTAGTTTGAAGCCTTCATTCAGGAGCAAGAGATTAAATGTATGTTTTTTGGGTTGTGTGTCTACAGTTATCTAAACATTTATTTCATGCTGGAGGCATAGCTCTTTAAATATTCATGCTACACAAATTTTCTGACTGTCACACAAAAGTGGATCTCTTTTTCTAGGAACACATATTCTGAAAATTAATGCTGCCATGGAAAGGTGCCAGGGAGAAAATACTTGCTCTATTCTAAATAGAGTTGGCCTGGCATAAAATTTAGCAGTAGCCCCATCTGCCTTCAGTGCACATCTTTTGTATAGATCTGAGTCCATTTCCTATTTAGGTGCTCACTCTCCTGCTGCTCTGATTTTAGTCTTTCCTGACCTTTTCATTTGGTTCTCAGGGAGAATCTGAAACTCATTCAGACCAAGGGGTGAATAATCCATAAGGCATAATGGCTGCCTTTCCCAGCAATATCTGCAGTAGAGCAGAAATGTTCATCTCAAACTAAAGATATGGATTGTCAAGGTGAGCAGTGATCCCTTCTGAAGTCCCTAAAAGTGCAATTGCAATTCACATTCCATTTATGCACTATTTCTCAGCTTAAGAACTAAGGAAAGATCCCTGGTTGGTGGCACAGTGGTTAAGGCGCCGGTCTGTGAACACAAAGGTCGCTGATTCGATTCCCTAGTCAGGGCACATAACCAGGTTGCAAGCCAGGTCTCCAGCCAGCTCTGTAGTTGGAGGCAGGTGAAGGGCAACCATACATTGGTGTCTCTCTCCCTCCCTGCCTCTCTCCCTTCCCCTCTCTCTAAAAATAATAAATAAAATCTTAAAAAAAAAAAAAAAAAAACTAAGGAAAGAATGCCAGAAAAAAGAATCTGGATCTACTTCCCATTAATTTTGAAAATATACCATTACCATGTTGCCTCTAGTGACAACAAAACTCAATGTAGTTCCTGTCCTGTTCCTCCAGCTAGCTTTGCTGTGAGACTCGTGGTGAATGGTGTGAAAGTTGTCATCCCTCTCCACTCTCCTCCTCCCTGGGCCTCTGTAGGAGAATGAGGAGGGGTCCAGGCATAGAGGAGGGGGCCAGAAAAGCTGTGTCACCCACCAGAGCACATCCTGGCCTTGCCCTTCTAAGCCTAAAGCCCTTCTAAGAAAGAC
>PVIW01002920.1:0-93019 GCA_004026585.1 Noctilio leporinus
TTCAAAGAACCAGCTCCTGGACCTGTTGATTCTTCGAATTGTAGTTTGAATCTCTGAGTTATTTAGTTCTGCTCTGATCTTGATGATTTCCTTCCTTCTACTTGCTCTGGGCTTTGTTTGTTGTTGCTCCTCTAGTTCTTGCAGCTTTGTGGTTAGGTTGTTTTTATAAACTTCTTGTGACCTTTTTAGGAAGGCCTGTATTGCTATAAATTTCCCCCTGAGAACTGCCTTTACTGTATTCCATAGGTTTTGGGCTATTGTGTGTTCATTGTCATTTGTTTCCAGGAACTTTTTTATTTCATCTTTGATCTCATTGTTGACCCCTTCATTGCTTAAAAGCATGTTATTCAGTCTCCATGAGTTAGAGAATTTTTGTTTTTTTCCCTTGAGATTGGTTTCTAGTTTCAAGCCATTGTGATCTGAGAAGACACTTTGTATGATTTCAATTTTCCTGTATTTGTGGAGGCTTATCTTGTAACATACCATGTGGTATGTCTTAGAGAATGATCCATGTGCATTTGAAAAGAATGTGTATTTTGCTCCTTTGGGGTAAAAGACTCTGTATACATCAGTTAAATCCATTTCCTCTAGAGTGTTGATTAATGCCACAACATCTTTGGGGATTTTTTGTTTGGAAGATCTGTCCATTGTTGATAGTGGGGTATTAAAGTCCCCTACTATTAGTGTGTTGCTATGTATGTCTTTCTTAAAGTCTTCCAAGATTTTCCTTATATATTTCGGAGCTCCTATGTTGGGTGCATATATGTTTATCAGAGTTATTTCTTCTTGATGGATTGTTCCCTTAAGTATTATGAAATGTCCATCTTTGTCTCTTTTTATGGCCTTCATTGTAAAATCTATTTTGTCTGAAATCAGTATTGCTACTCCGGCTTATTTTTCATGTCCATTGGCTTGATACATATTTTTCCATCCCTTCACTCTCAGTCTGTGTCGATCTTTTGTTCTGAGGTGGGTCTCCTGAAGACAGCATATATGTGGGTCATGTTGTCTTATCCATTCAGCTACCCTATGTCTTTTGATTGGGGCATTTAATCCATTTACATTGAAGGTTATTATTGATTGATACTTATTCATTGCCATTTTCTCCCTTTGTACCTGTATTCCTCTTTGGCTTTCTCTGTTTCCTCATTTTATTTATTTATTTATTTATTTATTTATTTTTGAAGCAGACCCTTTAGCATTTCTTGAAATGCTGGTTTGGTAGAGATGTATTTTTTTTTTTTTTTATTGTTGTTGTATTACATCCATCCCCTTTTTGCTCCCCTCTGTCCCTGTCCCCACCCACCCATTCCCCCCAAAGTCAGTCCCAACTGTTGTCCATGTCCATAGTTCCTTTATACTAGTTTCTTTTCTAAGCTGCTCCCCTTTCTTGCCTCTGCCTCCCCGCCTCCCATTCCCCCCAACCCCTTTCCCCCTTACCACTGAAGGCCTATTTCTTGTATTCATATACTTGGTTCTGTTTTGCTTGTTGTTAGTTTTGCTCATTGTTGTCCCGTAATGGGTGAGATCATATAATATTTGTCCTTTACTGACTGGCTTATTTCACTAAGCAAATACTCTCCAGTTCCATCCATGTTGTTGCAAAGGGTACAAGTTCCTTCTTTCTTTCTGCTATATAGAATTCCTTTGTGTAAATGGACCAAAGTTTTTTGATGCAATCATCCACTGATGGGCACTTAGGCTGTTTCCAGCACTTGGCTATTGTAAATAGTGCCGCTATGAACATAGGTGTACATAGGTTCTTATGAATTGGTGTTTCAGGATTCTTTGGGTATAGTCCAAGTAGTGGAATTGCTGGATCAAAAGGCAATTCCATTTTTAGTTTTTGAAGGAAACCCCATACTGTTTTCCACAGTGGCTGCACCAGCCTACATTCCCACCAACAGTGTATAGAGATGTATTCTTTTAGGCTTTTTTTTTTTTTTTTTGTCTGGGAAGCTCCTTATTTCTCCTTCTATCTTGAATGAGAGCCTTGCTGGGTAGAGTATTCTTGGTTGCAGGCCTTTGTTTACCATTACTTGAAATACTTTTTGCTATTTCCTTCTGGCTTGTATTGTTTCTTTTGAATAATCATTTGATAGCCTTATTGGAGCCCCTTTATATGTTATTTGTCATTTCTCTCTTGATTCTTTTAGGATTCTCTCTTTGTCTTTGAAATTAGCCATTTTAATAATAATGTTCCTTGGTATTGGTCTGTTTGGGTTGATCTTCCTTGGGACCCTCTGTGCTTCCTGAACTTGATTAATGTTGTCACTCATCATGTTAGGGAAATTTTCTATCATGACTTTTTTGAACAGGTTTTCCATTCCTTGTTTCTCTTCTCCTTCTGGTATCCGTATGATACGGATGTTGTTATATTTCATGTTGTCCTGCAGCTCTCTCAACCCCTCTTCAATCTTGTTCAGCCTTTTTTTTATTCTCTTGTACTGTCTTGGAGCATTTGTCTACATTATCCTCCAACTTGCTGATACAGTCCTCTGCTTCCTCTAGCCTACTGTTGATTCCTTCTACTGTATTCTTCAATTCAAAAATTGTATTCTTCATTTCCTTATGGCACTTATTGATAGTTTCTTTGTATTTTTTGATGCTGTTGTAGGTCTCAGTAAGTTCCTTGTAACTTCCCTGGAGTTCTTTGTAGTTCTCCTGGAGTTGTTTATAGTTTTCTTTGATGTGGCGAGCTCACTGAGCTTGTCTATCATTATTCTTTTGAATTCCTTATCTGATATTTCAGGTGCCTCTGTTTCATTTGGTGGTCTTTCTGGGGATTCTTCCTTTCCTTTTGGTGATGGACTGATTCTTTTTTTCCCCATTTTGGGTGTCTGATGTTGCTTGCTTTTTACTTTTTTATGTTTTCCTTGGATTAACCTGCTTTGCTTCCTTGCCTTTGTTGAGCACCCTTCTGTGATAGGAGATTTGTGGAGTTCAATGTTGCAGTCTCCCAGATTTTCTCCACTTGTTGTTCTTGGTGTGTCCTTTATTTGGGCTTTCTGGTTGTATTCTGGACCTATGGGCTTTTAGCAGGAAAAAAAGGAAATGAAAAAAGAAATAGAAATAAAAAAGATAATAATAATAAGAAGAAAGGGTTTAGGTGACTGTTTACCCTTAATAACCCCTGATTGGTCCAGATGGAGCCAGGACCTGAGGAATTTTTGCAAGATAAAAAAAATTAAAAAATATATATATATATATTTATAAATTTATAAATATTTTATTTATATATTTATAAATTTAATTTAATTTAATTTAATAAATTAAATAAAATTAAAATTTAATTTTAAAAAAATAAAAAATTTATTATATATATATATATATATATATATATATATATATATATATAAATGATAAGCAAAAAGGGTTTAGGTGGCTGTTCACCCTTAATGATTCCTGATTGGTCCAGGTGGACCCGGGACCTCTGGGCTTATATCAGAGAGAAAAAGAAAAGAAAAAGAAAAAAAAAAAAAAGAAAGGAAAAAGTCACAAGACAAAGAAAAACCAATATTAACAAAGAATGGGTTTAGGTGTCTGTTCACCCTTTATGATCTCTGATTGGTCCAGTTGGAGCCAGGACCCATGGGCTTTAAAAGGAAGAAAAGAAAAAAAAAGGGGTGGGGGAGAAAAAGGAAGAAGGAAAAGAATAAAGAAAGGGTTTAGGTGGCTGGGGAGAGGAGGAATACTTAGATTGAGGACTGGGAATGCGTTGTAGCCAGAGAGTGAGTAGACTTTAAATCAAGAGTAGGGGGAGGGTCTTAGGTATTTAGGTGGATTGAGATAGGGGGGAATTAAAAATATGTGAGAAATAACTTTTGAAAAGGATATATTGGGTATTAATAGTTCATGTAGCTCTCGGTATAACTCAGGTGCTTGAGATTAGCAGCACTCCATTTCCTAAGGCTGCCTCTTTTTCTTGGTCAGGTCTCTGCCGTCTATTGTTTAGCTGGTCTTGGAGTGGCAGGGCCTCTGATTGTCACAGTCAGGGCTAATTCTGAGTGCCAGCCCACAGGTAGGCTGGTCCTTCAGTAGCCTAGCTGGGTTTTAGGGCTGCCGATGTTCTGGGGCCTGCAGGGTGTCCCCTCCAAATCCTGGCAGAGGTTCCTGCCTGTGATGGGCACCTGGCACCCCTGCAGGGCAGCCTGCCACCTCGCTGGTTCCTGTGATGACTGGCCCTGCCCCCGCAGCTCATGGAGGAGGCAGCCCCCTACTGCCAACAGTGCCTGGGGTCTGCCAACGCTGCCCAGCTCCCCCGGGCGAAAGCCAATTCCCCAAGCTGACCAGCTCTCTGAGGAGTTCTTTGCGCAGGCTCTGTGATGCGCCTCTCCCTGCTCGTCTGCAGTGCGGTCTTTGTCCCTGTCAATGGGCAGGTCAGGTGCTCTAGCTACAAGTTCCCCGCTTGCAGTTTGGAGTTTCCGCGGAAGCCTGGGGGCCTGTGTGGGTGCGCAGGGCTGGGCCTCCCCCCTTGCAGGGGCTTCAAGCTGCTGTTTCCTCGGTGGCCCAGCAGCACTGTTTTTGGCCCTCTCACTGCCCTGGCTAGTGCACTTCCCTGCTCCCCCACTCCTGCTCCACACAGGACTCTTCTCCTCCGCCTCTAGTCCAGTGAGGAGCTTCCTCTCCCTGTTGCCTAGGTGAGGCTCTCACACAGTCCCTCCCCTGCAGGAGTTCAATTTCTCATTCCCTCCAGCGTTTGCCCTTGCTGCCCACACTCCACTGTTCAGATTTCTAGTCGCTAGGGAGCCTGGAGCTGCTTCAGTTAAACACGCCCCTCTGGGTAGAGCCACCACTGCCCAGAGCTGATCTCGGCCCGCCAGCCAGTTGGTCGGAAACCCCCTCACCTGCTCTCCTGCAGGTCTCTGCTGCCTCTGGGCTGTGCTCTCCTGAGTCCAGATGCTGACCGCTCCAATTCTTAGGGACCTGAAGACATCTCGCACTCCCTATCCTGTCCTCTAGCTGCTCTGATACTCGAGAACACATCAGCACTGCTCTCTACTCTGTCACCATCTCTGTTCTCACAATTGACTATTTTAAAGTGTAAATTCAACAGATTTTATATATGCATCAGGTAATAGTTTCTACTTTATTACTCTTCCTTTCTTCTGATATAAAAGACTGCATTTCTACCTGAGAACAGCAGGATTCTAACAATTAGGCATTTTTTGAAGTCTTATGGCTTTTACTATTTTGGGAGAATGTAACTCAATTAATCACAATCTATTTGAAAATTTCAGATTCATGGAGTCAGAACTTTGTATTGGAAAATTTCTTCTGCTTTTTATGTTTGTTTGTTTTTTTGTCACAGCCATTGGAAGATACCCAGGGAAAAGAATATCCTTCTTGCCTTATAAAATGCACAAACACACACATTCACACACACACACACACACATAGTGTAGCTATGTTTGACAAGAAATGCCTTATGAATATAGATGAAACAGTACAAAAGATATGATCTACTAAATTAGGAGAACAGTTTTTGTTCCTAGGGTTCTTTTCTCCCTTTTCAGACAAAATTATATATGAGCAATGAAAACAGAAACACTCATACACAGGTATATCCCCTTAGAAGATTATTTCTCAGACCTATTCTAATAGTATTTTTAATCATTTAGGTAATATATTTACTCTTTTATCCTTTTGCAAAATATTGCTAAAGTTCACCAGATTTTAATATTGAAAAATGCAAAGACCTATAGACAGATATAAAACAAAGACCCATGAGAAGAGTTTTTGACTTGGTTCTTTAAAGTGTATAAATTTCATGGATATAGGGAGCAACATTTCAAATTATTGTATTCACATTTATAATACAAATAGAATATTAGTAAACAGTATGCAAATAATGATTTGTGAAGAAAGTAACAACCTTGGTGATGAAATAAATATGATAAATGGTATGAAAAGTTTTCATGAATTAGTTTTTGCTAGTATGAGGTAATAAACAAATTTGTTATTCTTTATTGTAAGTAGGACCCAAGGGTAGGGTTAAGAGTTATTTTGTGGAAGAGGGAAGATTATGGAATATTCAGGAGTATTTCCTCTAAGACTTTTAAAACATCTGCTAAATCACTGCTTATCCTTTAGTTGAAGTTAAGTACCCCAACCTATCCAGTTTTTAGTGAAATCAAGTGCTAAGAGTATGTGATAATGCAAACACCTAGATGTTACACTCTCTCTCTCTCTCTCTCTCTCTCTCTCTCTCTCTTTCTCACTCACACACACACACACACACACACACACACTCATACTATTAGTGTGAATAATTGAGAGTTGAGGGTCATGTACCTTCCTGGTAGCTCTCATCCTGGGTAGGGCAAACTTTCCCAGGTTCACACCCATGTGCTAGTGCTGGTCAGAGGTGGCAGTACTGCTATGGTGACCTGTCACCCACAACCCAGGATTCCAAGCAACAGCACCCACCACCCACACTCACTACAGACTTGTGAGCCCTGAATGAGCTGCCAAGTGGCTCCAAACCTCAGAGAACTAGTGCTTTTGTAAGTGCAGTATATGTAATATTTCAGAGGGCAAAAATTAAAGATGACAGAAACTGCATGTCAAAAAGCACAGGTGACAAGAACCTAGTATAAACGAACCATGAACATGGACAACAGGTGGGATTGACTTTGAGGGGAATGGGTGGGTGTGGAGGGGGACAGAGGGGAGCAAAAAGGGGATGGATGTAATACAACAACAATAACATTTTAAAATATTTAAAAAAACCCACAGGTGACAATAATTCCACTTGTTCCAACACTGACTCTAGTTTACTTAGAATTAAACCTGGGCCTGACACAAGCAAAAGAGAAAGTAGGTCACCTGCAATGACAAGATATCAGGTTTCCACTTACACAGGAATTGTAGTGAATCACCACAATGAGGGCTGCTTCCCCCCACCCCACCCCACTGCCCTGGTCGCTAGTGAATCTAGCCTATTATAAATAATCCATTCCAGCATCTTGAAAATGCCGGCCTGTTTTCTCTCCTTACTAAGATAAACTGCTATGACAAGTCCAAAGGGGACAGAACTGGTGCATGGAGGAAATATTCACATACATCATCACTTACATCTCACGTCCATATCCTACCCAATTCTCCACTGTACCTGAACCCTTGGTTCTTCTATTTAAAAGTAAGCAAAGTCCTCTAAGACAACAGATGACATGTTTTGAAGTCACAGAATCTCAGTGACAAAGGGGACCACTCCACAGCTGTCGGCTCTATCTCCTTAGATGATATTAGACTATTTATTTATGGTGGCCATCAGTGTCAACTCTAAGGCCTTATCTCTCTTTGTCTTTCTCCTACAGATATTGTGGCTTTGGGGCATGGAGAGCAAGTCATTCTCATGGATGAAGAAACCTACACAGATGTGTACAATGGTACAATCTTCCTTTTTATACTGCTCTACACTATCATTATAAGAGCAAGTTTAGCTCCTTATTCTAATATAGAATAAGAGCTGACAAGTGGTAGGTGAACCTGGGACTTGATAATGTTCCAATACCAGAATGAAAGCAACAATCACTAACCCCCAAGTAAAAAAAATCTATCATTTCCCCAATTTCTAGTGTAGTGATGCTGAGGAACAAGACACTCAAGCGTATGCGTTATTGACAGGTTACTCAGCCCAACAGTGTTACAATGCATAGAAGCTCTGCCTCTGAGATGCTCCTCCTGCTAAACCATGAAGTGGAGCTGAGTGTGTGGTTACTATCCCTTTTCTGAGGTAACTGCTGAAAACTGACAGCCTCAGAAACAAAGGAAATCTCTCTCTGCCTCTTGATCTTCATCGTGCTGGAAAAGTCATTTTCAAAACAGCCATCTGCACAACCCAACCTCACAAGAGAGAGTTTCAGCGCAGTCACGCCTGTCATTCCCATTAACAGGCTCTAATGAAACGACATGTTCTTTACCTTTCTAGTGCTAGTAAGTGGTACTTTTTTGGGCTCAGGAACAACCTCAACCAGCAGGCAGCTATAGAAGGCCTCCGTGGATGCAGCAGGACTATTGTTGGGGAACACCAGAGCCATCTGGATGGACACTGTGTGGGGGTGGATTTACTGTTAACACCACTTTTAAAATGCCATGAAAGGATGCATCCTGCCACAGATAATGGGGTTCCTGTTGCCTGTAAGAAAGAATGCTTGAACAAAAGTTAGGTGCTCTACTTGAAAATGCCTTTTAAGAAGATGTGTTTTACTATGTACCACATACTTTTTCTTTAATTCATGTGAAAGGCAAATATATTACCAAGTTATCTATAACACTGTGCCAGAATACAGCTTTCCTTAATTTTGGCATCTTATCTTCCATATTGACATATTTTAGAAGAAGCTAGAGTGCACACCCTGTTCTGGTTTCCACTAGGCTTTATAAAAATGTCCTTGTAGTCTTCATAATTGTGACTGAATGCTGTGTGCTTCTTCACCAGGGTCTGGGCTGGCAGCTAGACCCACATAGGACTCTATTCAGATCCCAGTTAGGTGTAGCTCTGGGATCTTGGGCAGTTTTAGTACCTGTAAGCCTTCGTTTTCTTACCTGAAAAATAAGAATGCTAGGACCTACATCTTAGCTTTGTGGTGGAGGTTCTAAAAGCCAGGTTAATTTAAATTACCACGTGAATAACCAGATAATGATAGTATGACTTTGAAGTATGTTTTCTTATAGCCTTTAGGATGTCTTAGTGATAAACAGTTTTCCATGGGATGGCTTGTAAGTATTCTTCCTCAGGTAAACTTGCCTACTTATCTGTTAGTGTTTTGACAATTCCCCTAAAATCTGGATAAATTTTACACACATAGGACAGTATTAACTCTTACATTTGGGGCAAAGAATTCTTGACATAATAGTTGTTGCCTCTTTTTTTAACAAAAAAATATGGAACGCTTCATGAATTTGGGTGTCATCCTTGCACAGGGGCCATGCTAATCTTCTCTGTATTGTTCCAATTTTAGTATCTGTGCTACTGAAGCAAACACTAATAGTTTATTTTATTGGTGCATTTAATGTTTTATGTAAACTTGTCAAACTTTTCCCTTATTACCTATTACTTTACAAAGATTTTAATTTGATTTAAAAGCAGTTGAGCTCATTCTAGTATCTGCAATGTAGCTACTTCAACATAGCCCTAACTTACCCTCCAGTTACTCCAATGCTCCTTCTGGAGTAGCACACCCTAACCTCTTGTTTTAGAAAGCCTGCTTGAGGATATAAAGTTAGTACAGATAAAGCCCTGTTTTAGGACTTTACACTATTCCCTCCAGACTCTGCTTGAGCTTAACATGATTTTAACATGTGCCACTTAGCACCGGCTGTACTCTTTCTTGTAAGTTTGGTATGTTTTGAAAGCACATAACTCTAATGATTTTGCCCCTGCAGGTCACCTTTGCACTGGCACACTGCAGAATTGAAACATTTTTTTTTTCTCTTAAAAACATGCCCCAACTAGAAGTTAATAGTTTTGTCACGATCACTGGAATAAAACACATTATTTCGATGTCTAAAGAAACAGGGTCCCCTAAAGGGATTCAGATTCAGCTGTGAACAGAGCAAGCTGTCTCTTAAATTTGGCCACTTTGGCAATTTAGTAACACAGGATGGCTGGTGGAATAAGATTAAGTTTGGAAGCATTTTCACTTTCAATGAAATTCCTAAAGTTTACTAAAAATCATCTAAATGAGAGAGAATACTGAAAGGGCAATTAAGGCCACCTGTGCTATGGATGAATTTTATTTGAGAAACACTGAAATAATTAAATATTAATTCTTATTTTGTGTCAACAGCACCCAGCCCCATGGAACGCTACCATTAGTAGGACTTTCAAGGGTGAATAAAAGGGCTCATTTGTATCTCTATGCATGTGGACCATAACCAATTATTTTTAAATCTATCTGAGGTGTGTGTTAGCTTCAGCTGTTTTGTCTTCATTGGGTGGGCTGAGAGTTCACATAATCTTGCCTTTACATCTGGACCTGGTGGGGTAACAATATTCAATTAAAAGTTCACAAATCATCCAGGGCACCCTGCTGCATGGCTTCTTTCCCTGAGGTAGACTAAATTGTCAGGGTGTAATAAAAAAGCAGAGGACACTAAAGTTCCCTCCAAAACTGATGGTCTCACCATTCATAAGGAACCAGGTAAATAATGACTTGCTCTTCCTAAAATATACCTATTGTGCGGGTGGGCATCATCATCATGAGCAAAAGAGAGAGAAAGAAGGTGACACCCCAGAGCCAGACTGTGTATCAAGACCGTTTCCCAAATTTGAGTCAGGCTGCCATGCCAGTTCTTCTGAAAGGAAGATCAACTTGATTCAGGATTTAAAATCCCCCTGCTAATTCCATATCATATAACCTTGCAGGGCTGTGTTCAGATAGCATGAAATGTTATGTTAATGTCAAATGAACAAGAGCAGAATATAAAACTATGTTATTATAATCTCTGCACCAGATAAAAATAATCGATAGAAAACAGTCAAATACCTAATGGCTCTTTTAGGATAAAAAATTACAAGGATTTTTTGCAATTTATTTTAAGGAAGGAAAGCCTGTACTTTCATCACTCTTGTTAATGATGTGGGCTGTGAGGGAATTCACAAAGGGAAGAAAAGGAAGAGGGCAAAAGTTTTATTCACTGTGCAAAAGAGGAAAGGGCCCTAAGTGCAAGAGAGGCAGCATGGTGGCAAAAGGTTGGGGCTATGAGCCTTTATTGGATCATAAAAGGGTTGGGGTGTTGCTTTGTGTGGCCACTGGGCTGCTAGATGTCAGGGTCCCCTGGGAAAGCATCAAGACTGGGAGCCTGGAGCAGGCCAGGCAAAAGAAATGAAGCCTATGAGAACTGACCAGAAAACTGTAAAAGCTAGGTGCATATGTGCCTCGATGCTATAGCCAGTGGGCCCCAGTGGGAATTGGGTCATAAGAAAATGCTTTATGACCCTTAAAGATTGCCCTGTTCTTTTATCTTGCTGGATCCCACTTTTGTACCAGAGGAGGTTTTAACTTCGACTTTAAATGAACACACCCTGACCTGAGGAAGATCTCAGTGTTTCTTCAATGTTATTCCTGAATAATATCCATTTTCTGTAATTAACACAGTTTAATTTTGATTGATAAGCTTTACTTGAATGCAGTATGCCCTTAAACTAACTGCATTCAATAAAGGACTTTGGAGGAAGGCAATGGAGGCTTCTGTTTCTCAGACATTAGTTGGCCTTCTCCCTCCTAGCACAAGCTGCCTGAGAAGTATTCATTTCATCCACAACACCAGAAGAGGGGATCTCTGCAAGTGGGAGTCCCCATCAGTTAAGGGCATTGCAACACAGGCTTTGGTTGATTTTGCATTAGTTGCAGCTTCCCTAATGATACCTTTTTTAAAATTTATTTAAAGGTTTTATTTATTATCCTCAGAGAGATATGTATGGTTGCCTTTCACCTGCCTCCAGCTAAGACCTGGCTAAAGGCCCTGGCTGGGGAATCAAACCAGCAACCTTTGGCTTCACAGGTTGGTGCCTTATCCACTGTGCCACCAGCCAGGGCCTCCTAACATCTTTTGCCTGGGGCTGTCGGGATCTACTAGTCAAGTTCTGTTTTTGCTTTTTCAGTATTTTCCAGTCCTGAGGACCTAAGCTGCTAAGAGTAAAATGGCAGTCATATTTAACAAGGTCATAGGCTTGCTTTGGTAAATGGCACCATGATAGCAAAAGGCACCAGCTTTCTACTTCTAATTCTCACTGTTTTCCTTTAGTATCTGATCATTCACAAGTCCTGATTTTGGGGATGCCACAGTGATTCCAATGATTTCATAAACCCATATGATTTCCCTTCCTTTGATTCTCTATGTATTCCTTTGAGATTTCATTACACCTAATTATCCACAGATCACAAGAGATGTCAACAAATCAAGAGGCAGTAACTCATTCGTGTAACTGCTGGCAATACTGTTCCAATTGCATAATGGTACAGTCATCGAGGGAACCATCTATGGGCCACATTTTCCCACAATCCAAAAAGTACCTAGTCCACGGAGTATTACAATAATAAATTAGTACCTCCTTGGACTTTGGATAATGGCAGTACATGCTCTAGTCTGCCAGAATCCTACCAAGTGAGCTCTCTCCAGGAACCAGCACAGAATGGTTTTTCTTGCCTCCAATATACAAGCCTAAAACCATGACCGAAAAATGCAGGCAACCTGTGTAAACAAAACTTGAACCCACAACTCCATCTCACAGGCAGGTGTTAGAGTCCTGCCTCCTGTCAACTGATGCTGCAAATTGTGACCTCCAGCCCTCACTTAGATGACAGTTCCCAGCCCCCAAACTCAGGTGATCCTTCCTCCTACTTAGAGTCTGTCCCCTTCACAGAACAACTTCCTTTCTACCAGCTAGGTGTGTGTAACCAGCCAACACCTCTAGTGGGTGTGAAGATTTTTCCCAGCAACAGGGAAAACTCACAGTCCTGCTCCTCTGAGGGTCACCCTCCCACCAGTGGCTAGAGTCCCAGAGGAGTCATCATTTTCTGTTACCAAACCCAACCAGTAGGGGGGTTCCTACCCCTCAACACCTACTAGGCAAATCTCCAAAGATGAAGTTTGGTGGAAAAGAAAGAAATCTGTTGTGTTTGTTTGTTTGTTCATTGTTTAATTTACTTTTTATTATTGTCATGTTACAGTCATCTCATTTTCCCCCCTCTGCTCTCCCCTTCCCCCGCCCTCCTTACCCACACTACCCCAGGGTCAATCCTGCAAATTGATCCATGTCCATGGGTCATCCATGCTAGTTCCTTGACTAAACTGTTCCCCATCTTTGCCTCCATCTCCATCTCCCCCTTGCCCCTGCACACTGAAAGTGTGTTCTTTGTGTTCATGTCTCTGGTTCTGTTTTGTTTGTTTGTTCATTCGCCTCCTGTATTAAGTGAGAACCTGTGGTATTTAATTTTTGCTGCCTGGCTTATTTTATTAAGCATGATACTCTCCAGTTCCATCCATGTTGTTGCAAAGGGTAGGAGTTCTTTCTTTCTGCTGTGTAGAACTCAATTGTGTAAATGTACCAAAGATTTTTGATCCATTCATTCACTGAAGGGCACTTAGGTTGTTTCCAATACTTGGCTATTATAAATAGTGCTGCTATGAACATAGGGTGGCATAGGTTCTTTTGAATTGGTGTTTTAGGGTTCTTTGGGTATAATCCTAGCAGTGGAATTGCTGGGTCACAAGGCAGTTCTATTCTTAGTTTTTTTGAGGAAATTCCATACTGTTTTCCATAGTGGCTACACCAGTCTGCATTCCTGCCAGCAATGCACCAGGGTGCCCTTTTCTTCACATCCTTACCAGCACTTATTGTTTGTTGATGATGGCCATCCTGACAGGTGTAGGGTGGTATCTCCTTGTAGTTTTAATTTGCATCTCTCTATTGGCTAGAAATGTTGAGCATTCTTTCATGTGCCTATGGACCCTTTGTATATCTTCCTTGGAGAAATGTCTGTTCAGGTCCTTTGCCCATTTTTTAATTGGGTTGCTTGTCTCCCTGGTGTTGTGTCATATTAGTTCTCTCTACATTTTGGAGATCAAATCTTTGTCTAAGGTGTCATTGGCAAATATGTTTTTCCATAGGATTGGTTCCCTTTCTATTGAAAGAAATATCTTATTTAACAATAGTATAACTTGAAATAATGGCAAATTTCTGCCTAAAGTATCTGGTAACAAGAGTAAGGGAATAGAATATGTTAGAGTATAACATCAAAAATAGCTATCTAAATATTTGTCATTACAACTACTCCATAGGTTCAAGAGCTAAAAATAGAACAAGAACAAAAATCTGTTCATAGTACTGACTATTATCACCAAGGTCTTTGGGAAAAAATGTCAGGTTCCTGCCTGAAAGCCCATCTCCTTCAAGACGCCCAAAGAAAAATCACCTTTCACCACCCTCTGCCAGCTCACTGCAAGGTTGCTTCAGGAATCTCTTTTCCTACCCAAAAGTATCATAAATGCAGGTAGCTTAGCTGGTCTCCAGTTGCTATCTAGCTGCAAGCATCCGTGGAAGTCTGTGCCCAGGCCTCTGCTCACAGACCTGCTGGCAATAGTGGCATGGCCCCCATTGGGAGAGGGATAAAACAACAAATGACTTTTCCTTCCCAGTGCACTCTGTTCAAAAAAGTCTTTTCAGGGATGGAGGTTAGTTGCTGGGGCAGAGATGATATGGTATGGTGGTGGCAGCAAGGTGTGGCTGCAGCAGGCCAGTAGAGAGCAGTCACACATTATAAAGGCCTGGAGGTGCACATGGGGAATGATCCCAGTCCCAGCACAGACCTTGGAGCTCACAGTACCAGCCCTGGGAAAACAAAGCCTCATTGCTTATGGATGTGAAAACCAGTGGGGGTTGGGGTGGTGGAACAAACTGCCCTCTCTCAGGAGAATCTGTTTACAGGGCCCCCACTGTCCTAGAACATATGTAAACATACTCACTCTGGGAACCATCACCAGGACAACAGCTAGAGAGGCATCAGTTGCATTCGGGAAGTGAGTGAAATAACTTGAAAAGGGGTGAGTTGCCCAGCAAGCAGAATTGCTCCTTCTCTGATTTCTCCCCCACATACAGCACCACAAGGTAGTGAAACAGTACCCCTAGCACTGACAAATATCTAAGGTTCCTCCCTTTTCAATGTAACAGGTGTGACAGCCCCACCTAATCCACAGAGGCAAACACAGGAGGCTGTCAATTTGAGAGGACAAATGTGACCCAAAAGGGGGAACAAATCAAGTCCCAAGCAAGCTAGACCCAAGGAGGACCTCACCAAGACACATCATATTTAAAGTGCAAAAAATTAAAGATAAAGAGAGAATCCTTTTTCTAAACGCTTTATTTTTTAATCTTACTTGATCCTTACAATATACATCTTTAAAAAACAAAGTAATGTTCTTGTTGATGTATTACATCCATCCCCTTTTCCTTCCCTCTGAGCCCTTCGCATTCCAACGCCCACCCCCCCAAATCAATCCCACTTGTTATCCATGTATATGGGTCTTCCACATTAGTTCCTTGACTGAAATGATCCTCTCCTTTGCCTCCTCTGCTCCCCTCCCACCTACCTCCTCCACTCTGCCCACTGGAGATCTATGCATTGCATTCATGTATCTGGTTCTGTTTTGCTTATTTGTTTGTTTTGTTCATTACTATGAGACCATAGTAATGGGTGAGATCATATGGTATTTGTCTTTCACTGACTGGCATATTTCACTAAGCATAATACTTTCTAGTTCCATCCATGTTGTTGCAAGGGTTAGGACTTCCTCTTTCTTTCTGCTGTATAGTACTCCATTGTGTAAATATACCAAAGTTTTTTGATCCAATCATCCATTGATGGGGAGTTAGGCTGTTTCCAGCACTTGGCTATTGTAAATAGCGCTGCTATGAACATAGGGGTACATAGTTTCTTATGAATTAGTGTTTCAGGGTTCTTCAGGTATAGTCCTAGTTGTGGAATTGCTGGATCAAAAGGCAGTTCCATTTTTAGTTTTTGAAGGAAACCCCATACTGTTTTCCACAGTGGCTGCATCAGCCTGCATTCTCACCATCAGTGCACAAGGGTTCCCTTTGCCCCACATCCTCACCAACACTTGTTGTTTGTTGATTTGTTGATGATTGCCATTCTGACAGGTGTGAGGTGGTATCTTATTGTGGTTTTAATTTGCATCTCTCTGATGACTAGTGATGTTGAGCATTCTTTCATATGCCTCTGGGCCCTTTGTATGTTGTCCTCAGTGAGTTGTCTGTTCAGGTCCTTTGCCCATTTTTTAATTGGGCTATCTGTCTCCCTGGTGTTGAGTCGCATCAGTTCTTTATATATTTTGGAGATCAGACCCTTGTCTGAGGTCTCATTGTCAATTATGTTTTCCCATACAGTTGGTTCCCTTTGAATTTTGCTGATATTTTCTTTAGATGAACAGACACTTTTCAGTTTGATATAGTCCCATTTGTTGATTCATTCTTTGATTTCCTTTGCCCTTGGTGAAGTATCAGTAAACATATCTCTGTGTAGGATTATCTAAAATTTTACTGCCTATATTTTTCTCCAGGACCTTTATGGTGGCACTGCTTATGGTTAAGTCCTTTACCCATCTTGAATTTATTCTGGTGTATGGTGTAAGTTGGTGGTCTAGTTTTATCTTTTTGCATGTTGCTGTCCAGTTCTCCCAACATCACTTGTTGAAGAGACTGTTCTTACTCCATTTTATGTTCCTTCTGCCTTTGTCAAATATTAATTGACTATGGAGTCCTGAGTTTATTTCTGGGATCTCTATTCTGTTCCATTGATCTATATGTCCATTCTTATGCCACTACCAGACAGTTTTGATGACTGTAGCCTTGTAGTATAGTTTGAAGTCTGGTATTGTGATTCCTCCTACCTTGTTCTTCTTTCTCAAGATTGCTGTGGCTGTTCGTGGGCGTTTTTGGCTCCATATGGATTTTTGAAGTATTTTTTCTATTTCCGTGAAGTCTGTCATTGGTATTTTAATTGGGATTGCATTGAATCTGTAGATAGCTTTGGGTAGTATGGACATTTTAATGATGTTAATTCTTCCCATCCATGAATATGGTATATACTTCCATTTATTTGTATCTTCCTTGATTTCTTTCTTCATTGTTCTGTAGTTTTCTGAGTACAGGTCTTTGACCTCCTTGGTTAAGTTTATTCCTAAGTACTTTATTTTTCTTGTTGCTATGGTAAATGGGGTTTGTTTTCCAACTTCTATCTCTAGTGTTTCATTCTTGGTATACAAAAATGCTTTTGAGTTCTAAATATTGATTTTATATCCAGCTATTTTGTTAAATTTGCTTATTAGGTAAAGTAAGTGTTTGATGGAGCCCATCAGGTTTTGTATGTACACTATCATGTCATCTGCAAATAATGACAGTTTGACTTCCTCCTTTCCAATTTGGATACCTTTGATTCCTTTTTCTTTTCTGATGGCTATAGCTAGAACTTCCAAGACAATGTAGAATAGTAGTGGAGAAAGTGGACAGCCTTGCTTGTTCCTGATTTTAGGGGGAAAGCTTTTAGCTTTCGCCCACTGAGTATGATGTTGGATTCAGGTTTCTCATATATGGCCTTTATGATGTTAACGTATGCTCCCTCTATTCCCATATTGCTGAGGGTTTTTATCATAAATGGTTGCTGTACTTTATCAAATGCTTTTTTAGCATCTATTGATATGATCATATGGTTTTTCTCTTTCATTTTGTTGATGTGGTATATTACACTTATTGATTTGCGAATGCTGTACCATCCTTGCATCCCTGGGATGAAACCCACTTGATCATGGTGTATGATCTTTTTAATGTATTGCTAGATCCAGTTTACCAATATTTTGTTGAGAATCTTAGCATCCATGTTCATCAAAGATATTGACCTATAGTTATCTTTCTGAGTTGTGTCTTGACATGGTTTTAGGATTAGAATAATATTGAACTCATAGAATTTGGGAGTATTCCCTCCTCCTGTATTTTCTGGTATAGGTTGAGAAGGATAGGAGTTTGTTCTTCCTTAAATGTTTGGTAAAATTTGCCTGTGTATCCATCTGGTCTGGGGCTTTTGTGCTTTGGGAGATTTTGGATTGCTTCTTTAATTTCACTAGTTGTTATTGGCCTATTCAGGCTTTCTGCTTCTTCTGGGTTCAGTTTTGGTAGATTATACCTTTCCAGGAATGTGTCCATTTCCTCCAGGTTGTCATATTTTTTGTTTTTTGTCATATAGTTGTTTGTAGTAGTTCCTTACAATCCTTTGTATTTCTGAGGTATCAGTTGTGATTTCTCCTCTGTCAGTTCTGATTCTGTTTATTTGGGTCCTCTCTCTCTTTTCTTGATGTGTCTGGATAAAGGCTTGTCAATTTTGTTTATTTTTTCAAAGAACCAGCTCCTGGACTTGTTGATTCTTTGAATTGTAGTTTCTGTCTCTTAGTTATTTAATTCTGCTCTGATCTTGATGATTTCCTTCCTTCTACTTGCTCTGGGCTTTGTTTGTTGTTTCTCCTCTAGTTTTTGCAGCTTTATTTTTAGTTTTTTTTGTATAAGCGTCTTCTAGCCTTTCTAGGTAGGCCTGTATTGCTATAAATTTCCCTCTGAGGACTGCCTTTGCTGTGTCCCGTGGGTTTTGGACTGTTGTGTATTCATCGTCATTTGTTTCCAGGAACTTTTTTGATTTCATCTTTGATCTCATTGGGTACTCATTCATTACTTAAAAGCATGTTATTCAGTCTCCATGAATTAGAGTGTTTTTGGTTCTTTCTCTTGAAATTGGTTTCTAGTTTCAAGCTATTGTGATCTGAGAAGATCCTTGGTATGATTTCAACTTTCCTGTATTTGTGGAGGCTTGTCCGGTGACCTACCATGAGGTCTATCTTAGAGAATGTTCCATGTGCATTTGAAAAGACTGTATTTTGCTTCTTTGGGGTGAAAGGTTCTGTATATATCAGTTAATTCCATTTCCTCTAGAGTGTTATTCAGTGCAACATTATATTGAGCAGCTCAAAACACAATATCCTTAGTGAATTTTTGTTTGGAAGATCTCAAACAAACACAAAAATGCCTCAGAATACAAAATGCCACAATATCCTTGGTGATTTTGTTTGGAAGATCTGTCCATTGTTGATAGTAGGGCATTAAAATCCCCTACTATTAGTGTGTTGCTGTCTATATCCTTCTGGAAGTCCTCCAATATTTTCCTTATATATTTGGGAGCTCCTTAATTGGATACAAATATGTTTTCTAGAGTTATTTCTTCTTGATGGATTATTCCCTTAAGTATTCTGAAATGTCCTTCTTTGTCTCTTTTTATGGCCTTCATCGTAAAATCTATGTTGTCTGAAATAAGTATTGCTCCTCCAGCCTTTTTTCATGTCCATTTGCTTGATATATATTTTTCCATCCTTTCATTTTCAATCTATGTCAATTTTTTGTTCTGAAGTGGGTCTCTTGAAGACAGCATATAAGTGGGTCATATTTTCTTATCCATTCAGCTACTTTATGTCTTTTGATTGGCATATTTAATCCATTTACATTTAAGGTTATTATTGATTGATAATTATTTATTGCCATTTTCCCACTTTGTACCTGTGTTCCTCTTTGGCTCTCTCTGGTTCTTCATTTTTTTTTCTTTTTTAAAGCAGAACCTTTAGCATTTCTTGCAATGCTGGTTTGGTAGAGATATATTCTTTTAGTCTTCTTTTGTCTGTGAAACTCCTTATTTCTCCTTCCATTTTGAATGATAGCCTTACTGGGTAGAGTATTCTTGGTTGCAGGCCTTTGTTTCCCATTACTTGGCATATTTTTTGCCATTCCCTTCTGGCTTGTGTTGTTTCTGTTGAATAATCATTTGATAACTTCATGGGAAGCCCCTTATATGTTATTTGCTGTTTCTCTCTTGATGCTTTTAGGATTCTTTCTTTGTCTTTGAAATTTGCCATTTTAATTATAATGTGTCTTGGAGTTGGGTTCATCTTCATTGGGACCCACTGTTCTTCCTTAACTTGAGCAATGTTTTCACTCATCATGTTACAGAAGTTTTCTATTATTACTTTTTGGAACATGTCTTTTATTTCTTGTTTCTCTTCTCCTTTTGGTATCCCTATGATATGGATATTATTGGGTTTCATGTTGTCCTGCAGTTCTCTTAAAACCTCTTCATTCTTGTTCAGCCTTTTTTCATTCTCTTGTACTGTCTTGGAATACTTTTCTACATTGTCCTCCAGCTCGTTGATATGATCCTCTGCTTCCTATTGATTCCTGCCTACTGTTGATACCTTCTACTGTATTCTTCAATTCAGAAATTGTATTCCTTATTTCCTCCTGGCTATTATTGATAGTTTCTAAGTCCTTTCAAATGTTGGTATAGCTCTCAGTAAGTTCCTTGTAGCTTCCCTGGAGTTCTTTGTAGTTCACCTGGAGTTGTTTATAGTTTTCTTTGAGCTGGCCAAGATCATTGAGCTTCTCTATCATCATTCTTTTGAATTCCATATCTGATAGTTTGTTTGCCTCTGTTTCATTTAGTGATCTTTCTGGGGATTCCTCCTTTCCTTTTGCTGATGTACTGATTCCTTTTTTTCCCATTTTGGGTATCTGTTGTTGCTTATTTTTGTCTTGGATTAATCTGCTTTGATTCCTTGCCTTCGTGGATCACCCATCTGTGTTAGGAGATTTGTGGAGTTCAGTGTTACAGTCTCCTAGATTTCCTCAACTTGTTGCTCTTGGGGTGGTCTTTAGGTTATTAACTTGGGCTGTCTGGTTGTATTTGGATCTGTTGTATGTGTTGCTCCTTTCCTTCCAGTTGGCTTATTGAGAAACACTCCTTCTATCCCATCTCATACACTGTTTCTGAGCTGCTCAATAAAGTGTCTGAGCCTAAGGGTTTGATTCTTGGAAATCAGTTTCACATGAGAAGAGAATTTCTTAAACCTGTGTAGTCAACCTAAAGGTCAAAGTCTTTGTCAGGTTATTTTCACAGGAAGCTCAAGATCTTATTATGATGGATCAAATGAGAGCCATTCGCTTAGTATGTTATGGATCCCAAGTCTGTGTACTCAATGACTTAAAGGGTGACTTTTGTTTGAGAAAACAGCCTTCTTGTATATCTGTGTTTTAGAATTAGTCTTTTTCAAATCTGTGGTGGTGGTGGCTTGACACCCCTCTCTGATGTCCAGGAGGCTGACAGATGTCTGGGTGGCAGGTCCACACTGGATTGGGCTCCAGCTTCAAGTGCGGCTGGCCCAGCCTGCCAGCAGCAAAGCATGGCTGGAGGCAGGTGTGGAGACAGGGGTGGTGGGCATGTGGACAAAAGGGCGGAGTGGGAGCTGCCAGTGTGGGGCGCACAATGGGTCCCTTTGCCACTGGGGCTACCTTTTCTGAGAGCCTAACCTGTGCTCTGTTTTGTTTGTTCCTCACAACCACCACTGGTAGGTGGCTGGAATGGTTCCATTTCTCAGAGCAGGGCCCCGAACAAAGCTCAGAAAGATGCCCATGATCACATCAAGGTAGAGCTTTAGGTGTGTAGTTCCAGATCCCGCCCTCCCCTCAGTCCAGCAGGCCTCACCTTTCCCTCAACTGTCAGTGAGAGTCCTAGTGACCGGCGCCCATACCATTTTTTCCAATGGCCTTCTTTACAAAACGATATTTAAAGAGAATCTTAAAAACAGCAAGAGAAAAGACAAGGGTTATCTACAACACAGTTCCTATAATACTATCAATTAATTTTGTAAAAAAAAGTTTGGGGATCAAAGATGGCGACAGAGTAGAGAGCAATGCTGATGGTGTTCTCGAGTACCAGAGCAGCTGGAGGATAGGATAGGGAGTGCGAGATGTCTTCAGGTCCCTAAGAATTGGAGCAGTCAGTATCTGGACTCAGGGGAGCACAGTCCAGAGGCAGCAGAGACCTACAGGAGAGCAGGTGAGACAGTTCCAAACCAGCCTGCAGGCCAAGGTCGGCTCTGGGCGGTGGTGGCTCTACCCAGAGGGGCGTGTTTAACTGAAGCCAGCTCCAGGCTCCTGGGTGACTAGAAATCTGAACAGTGAAGTGTGGACAGTGAGGGCAAACACCGGAGGGAACAAGGAATTGAACTTCTGCAGGGTAGGGACTATGTGAGAGCCTTGCTCTGGCAACATGGAGAGGAAGCTCTTCACTAGGTCAGAGGCGGTGGAGAAGAGTCCTGCAGGGAGCAGCAATGGGGGATCAGGGAAGTGTACTGGCTGGGGCTGCAAGAGGGCCAGAAACCGTGCTGCTGGACCACCAGGGAAACAGCAGCTTGAAGCCCCTGCGAGAGGGGAGGCCCAGCCCTGCGCACCCACACAGGCCCCCAGACTCCTGCAGAAACTCCAAACTGCAAGCCGGGAACTTGTACCTGGGGTAACTGACCCACCCATTGCCGGCAACAATGGCCTCACTGCAGACGAGCTGGGAGGGGCGCATCACAGAGGTGGTGTAAAGGACTCCTCTGAGAGCTGGTCTGCTTGGAGGATTGGCTCTCACCTGGGGAAACTGGGCAGTGGTGGCAGTAGGGGGCTGCCTCCTCCGGGAGCTGCAGGGGTAGGGCGTCATCACAGGAACCAGCGAGGTGGCAGGCTGCCCTGCAGGGGTGCCAGGTGCCCATCACAGGCAGGAACCTCTGCCAGGATTTGGAGGGGACACCCTGCGGGCCCCAGAACATCGGCAGCCCTAAAACCCAGCTAGGCTACTGAAGGCCCAGCCTACCTGGGGGCTGACACTCAGAATCAGCCCTGACTGTGACAATCATAGGCCTTGCCATTCTAAGACAAGCTGGACTGTTGACTGCAGAGACCTAACTAGGAAAAAGAGGCAGACTCAGGAAATGGATCACTGCTCATCTCAAACACCTTAGTTACATGAACAAATCCCTAACATATCCTTTTCAAAAGTTACCTCTCACATATTTTTAATCCCCCTCTATCTCAATCCACCTAAATACCCAAGACCCTCCCCCTACTCTTGATTTAAAGTCTATTCACTCTCTGGCTACAACGCATTCCCAGTCCTCAATCTAAGTATTCCTCCCCTCCCCAGCCACCTAAACCCTTTCTTTATTCTTTTCTTTCTGCCTTTTTCATTTTTTTTTTCCTTCCTTTTTTTTTTTTTTTTTCCTTTGTGTTAAAGCCCACAGGTCCTGGCTCAACCTGGACCAATCAAAGATCATAAAGGGTGAACAGCCACCTAAACCTTTTCTTTATTAATATTATTTTTTCTTTTTCTTATTATTTTTCCTTTTTTATCTTTTTTAATTAAAAAAAATTTTTTTTCTCTCTGCTATAAGCCCATAGGTCCTGGCTCCACCTGGACCAATCAGGAATCATTAAGGGTGAAGAGCCACCTAAACCCTTTTCGCTTATTTTATTTATTTATTTGTTTGTTTGTTTGTTTGTTTGTTTATTTATTTTTCTGCTAAAAGCCCTCCGGTCCTGGCTCCATCCGGACCACTTAGGGATTATTAATGGTGAACAGCCATCTAAACCTTTTCTTCTTATTATTATTTTTCTTTTTTCTTTTTTTTTTTTCTTTTCTTTTTTTCCTGCTAAAAGCCCACAGGTTCTGCCTCCACCTGGACCAATCAGGGACCACTAAGGGTGACCAGGGAAGCAGATGCAGCAACTATATGCAAAGGCTTACACTGTACACTAATACTTGAGGCTTTCTGATTCTCCCTCTCCTAATTTCTATGAGAAAGGATAGAAGGAGCGTCTTGGCTGGAAGGAAAGGAGCAACATACACAACCAATCCAGAATACAACCAGACCAAATAAAGGCCACACCAAGAACAACAAGTGGACAAAAATCTGGGAGACTGCAACATTCAACTCCACAAATCTCCTAACACAGAAGGGTGCTCAACTAAGCCAAGGGAGCGAAGCAGATTAATCCAAGGAAAAAACAAAAAACAAAAAGCAAACAACAACAGACACCCAAAATGGGGGGAAAAAGAATCACTCCATCACCAAAAGGAAAGGAAGAATCCCCAGAAAGACCACCAAATTAAACAGAGGCACACAATATATCAGATAAGGAATTCAAAAGAATGATGATAGAGCTCAATGAGCTTAGCCAGCTCAAAGAAAACTATAAACAACTCCAGGGAAGTTATAAGGAACTTACTGAGAGCTACAACAGCATCAAAAAGGACTTAGAAACTATCAGTAAGTGCCAGGAGGAAATGAAGAATACAACTTCTGAATTGAAGAATACAGTAGAAGGAATAAACAGTAGGCTAGAGGAGGCAGAGGACTGGATCAGCAAGTTGGAGGATAATGTAGACAAATACTCCAAGACAGTACAAGAGAATAAAAAAACGCTGAACAAGATTGAAGAGGGTTTAAGAGAGCTGCAGGACAACATGAAACATAACAACATCCATATCATAAGGATACCAGAAGGAGAAGAGAAACAAGGAATGGAAAACCCGTTCAAAAAAGTCATGATAGAAAATTTCCCTAACATGATGAGTGACAACATTAATCAAGTTCAGGAAGCACAGAGGGTCCCAATGAAGATCAACTCAAACAGACCAACACCAAGGCACATTATAATGAAAATGGCAAATTTCAAAGACAGAGAATCCTAAAAGCATCAAGAGAGAAACGACAAATAACATATAAGAGGGCTCCAATAAGGCTATCAAATGATTATTCAACTGAAACGATTCAAGCCAGAAGGGAATGGCAAACAGTATTTCAAGTCATGGTAAACAAAGGCCTGCAACCAAGAATACCCAGCAAGGCTCTTATTCAAGATAGAAGGAGACAAAAAAAGACTAAAAGAATACATCTCTACCAAACCAGCAAGAAATGCTAAAGGGTCTGCTTTATAAATAAATAAATAAAATGAAGAAACAGAGAAAGCCAAAGAGGAATACAGGGACAAAGGGAGAATATGGCAATGAATAAGTTCCAATCAATAATAACCTTACATGTAAATGGATTGAAAGCGCCAATCAAAAGACATAGAGTAAGAATCCTGAAACACCAATTCGTAAGAACCTATGCACACCTATGTTCATAGCGGCACTATTTACAATAGCCAAGTGCTGGAAACAGCCTAAGTGCCCATCAGTGGATGATTGCATCAAAAAATTTTGGTACATTTACACAATGGAATTCTATATAGCAGAAAGAAAGAAGGAACTTGTACCCTTTGCAACAACATGGATGGAACTGGAGAGTATTATGCTTAGTGAAATAAGCCAGTCAATGAAGGACAAATATCATACGATCTCACCCATTATGGGACAATAATGAACAAAACTAACAATGAGCAAAACAGAACCAAGTATATGAATACAGGAATAGGCCTTCAGTGGTCAGGGGGACAGGGGTTGGGGGGCGGGGGGAGGCAGAGACAAGAAAGGAGAGCAGCTTAGATAAGAACCCAGTATAAAGGAACCATGGACATGGACAACAATTGGGATTGACTTTGGGGGGAGTGGATGGGTGGGGAGGGGGATAGAGGGGAGCAAAAAGGGGATGGATGTAATACAACAATAAAATTTTTTTAAAAAGAAAAAAAAAAAGACATAGGGTAGCCAAATGGATAAGAAAACATGACCCACATATATGCTGTCTTCAAGAGACCCACCTCAGAACAAAAGATCGACACAGATTGAGAGTGAAGGGATGGAAAAATATATATCAAGCAAATGGACATGAAACAAAAGCTGGAGTAGCAATACTGATTTCAGACAAAATAGATTTGACAATGAGGGCCATAAAAAGGGACAAAGAAGGACATTATATAATACTTAAGGGAACAATCCATCAAGAAGAAATAACTCTGGTAAACATATATGCACCCAACGTAGGAGCTCCGAAATATATAAGGAAAATCTTGGAGGACTTTAAGAAAGATACAGACAGCAACACACTAATAGTAGGGGATTTTAATACCCCACTATCAACAATGGACGGATCTTCCACACAAAAAATCCCCAAAGATGTTGTGGCATTGAAAAACACTCTAGAGGAAATGGATTTAACTGATGTATACAGAGTCTTTTATCTCAAAGAAGCAAAATACACATTCTTCTCAAATGCACATGGATCATTCTCCAAGATAGACCACATGGTAGGTCACAAGACAAGCCTCCACAATACAGGAAAATTGAAATCATACAAAGTATCTTCTCAGATCACAATGGCTTGAAACTAGAAACCAATCTCAAGGGAAAAACCCAAAAATTCTCTAACTCATGGAGACTGAATAACATGCTTTTAAGTAATGAATGGGTTAACAATGAAATCAAAGATGAAATCAAAAAGTTCCTGGAAATAAATGACAATGAATACACAACAGCCCCAAACCTATGGGATACAACAAAGGCAGTGCTCAGAGGGAAATTTATAGCAATACAGGCCTTCCATAAAGGTCACGAGAAGTTTATAAAAACAACCTAACCACAAGCTGCAAAAACTAGAGGAGCAACAACAAACAAAGCCCAGAGCAAGTAGAAGGAAGGAAATCATCAAGATCAGAGTAAAATTAAATAACACAGAGATTCAAACTACAATTCGAAGAATCAACAGACCCAGGAGCTGGTTCTTTGAAAAAATAAACAAAATTGACAAGCCCTTATCCAGACTCATCAAGAAAAAGAGAAAGAGGACCCAAATAAACAGAATCAGAACTGACAGAGGAGAAATTACAACTAATACCTCAGAAATACAAAAGATTGTAAGAAATTACTACAAACAACTCTATGACAAAAAATATGGCAGCCTGGATGAAATGGACACATTCCTGGAAAGGTATAATCTACCAAAACTGAACCCAGAAGAAACAGAAAGCCTGAATAGTCCAATAACAACTAGTGAAATTCAAGAAGTCATCCAAAATCTCCCAAAGAACAAAAGCCCTGGACCAGATGTCTACACAGGTGAATTTTACCAAACATTTAAAGAAGAACAAACTCCTATCCTTCTCAACCTATACCAAAAAATACAGGAAGAGAGAAGACTCCCAAACTCTTTCTATGAGGCCAATATTATTATAATACCCAAACCAGGGCAAGACACAACTAAGAAAGAAAGCTACACACCAATATCTCTGATGAACATAGATGCTAAAATTCTCAGCAAAATATTGGCCAACCAGATTCAGCAATATATTACAAAGATCACACTCCATGATCAAGTGGGCTTCATCCCAGGGATGCAAGGATGGTACAACATTCGTAAATGAATCAATGGAATACACCACATCAACAAATTGAAAGATAAAAACCGTATGATCATATCAATAGATGCTGAAAAAGCATTTGATAAAGTGCAGCAACCATTTATGATAAAAACCCTCAGCAAAATGGGAATAGAGGGAGCATACCTCAACATCATAAAGGCCATCTAGGAGAAACCTGAAGCCAACATCATACTTAATGGACAAAAACTGAAAGCTTTTCCCCTAAGATAAGGAATGAGACCAGGCTGTCCACTTTCTCCACTTCTAGTCAACATTGTCTTGGAAGTTCTAGCCATAGCCATCAGAGAAGAAAAAGGAAAAAGGAATCAAAGGTATCCAAATTGGAAAGGAGGAAGGCAAGTTGTCATTATTTGCAGATGATATGATAGTGTACATACAAAACCCGATAGGCTCCACCAAAACTTATTCAACCTAATAAGCAAATTTAGCAAAATAGCTGGGTATAAAGTCAATATCCAGAAATCAAAAGCATTTTGTATACCAATAATGAAATATCAGAAATAGAAGCAAAAAAACAGCCCTGGCTGGTAGCATAGTGGATAGGGCACTGGCCTGTGGACCCAGCCAGGGCACATAATCAGGTTGCAAGCCACGTCTTCAGCCAGGTCTGTGGCTGGAGGCAGGTGAAAGGCAACCATACATCGATGTCTTTCTCCCTCTCTGCCTCTCTCCCTTCCCCTCTCTCTGAAAATAATAAATAAAATCTTTAAAAAATATATATCAGAAATAGAAGCGAAAAAACAAATCCCATTTACCATAGCAACAAAAAAAATAAAGTACCTAGGAATAAACTTAACTAAGGAGGTAAAAGACTTGTACTCAGAAAATTACAGAACAATGAAGAAAGAAATCAAGGAAGGTACAAATAAATGAAAGCATATACCATGTTCATGGATAGGAAGAATTAACATCATTAAAATGTCCATACTACCCAAAACTATCTACAGATTCAATGCAATCCCAATTAAAATACCAATGATAGACTTCACAGAAATAGAAAAATTACTTCAAAAATCCATATGGAGCCAAAAATGCCCACAAATAGCCACCACAATCTTGAGAAAGAAGAACAAGGTAGGAGGAATCACAATACCGGACTTCAAACAATACTACAAGGCTACTGTCATCAACACTATCTGGTGCTGGCATAAGAATAGACATATAGATTAATGGAACAGAATAGAGAGCCCAGAAATTAAGCCAGGACTCTATGGTCAACTAATATTTGACAAAGGGGAAAGGAACATCAAATGGAGTAAAAACAGTCTCTTCAACAAATGGTGTTGGGAGAACTGGACAGCAACATACAAAAAGATAAAATTAGACCACCAACTTACACCATACACCAAAATAAACTCAAGATGGATAAAGGATTTAAACATAAGCAGTGCCACCATAAAGGGCCTGGAGAAAAGTATAGGCAGTAAACTTTTGGATATCCTATGCAGAAATATGTTTACTGATATTTCACCAAAGGCAAAGGAAATAAAAGAACAAATCAACAAATGGGACTATGTTGAACTGAAAAGTTTCTGTTCAGCTAAAGAAAATATCAGCAAAATTCAAAGGGAACCAATTGTATGGGAAAACATAATTGACAATGATACCTCAGACAAGGGTTTGATATCTAAAATACATAAAGAACTAATGTGACTCAACACCAGGGAGACAATTAAAAAAATGGGCAAAGGACCTGAACAGACAACTCACTGAGGAAGATATACAAAGGGCCCAGAGGCATATGAAAGAATGCTCAACATCACTAGTCATAAGAGAGATGCAAATTAAAACCACAATGAGATACCACCTCACACCTGTCAGAATGGCAATCACCAACAAATCAACAAACAACAAGTGTTGGTGAGGATGTGGGGCAAAGGGAACCCTGGTGCACTGTTGGTGGGAATGCAGGCTGGTGCAGCCACTGTGGAAAACAATATGGGGTTTCCTTCAAAAACTAAAAATGGAACTGCCTTTAGAGGCAGTGATTCCACTACTTGGACTATACTCAAAGAATCCCGAAACACCAATTCATAAGAACCTATGTACCCCTATGTTCATAGCAGCACTATTTACAATAGCCAAGTGCTGGAAACAGCCTAAGTGCCCATCAATGGATCATTGGATCAAAAAACTTTGGTACATTCACACAATAGAATACTGTACAGCAGAAACAAAGAAGGAACTCCTACCCTTTGCAACAACATGGATGGAACTAGAGAGTATTATGCTTAGTGAAATAAACCAGTCAGTGAAAGACAAATACCATATGATCTCACCCATTACAGGACAATAATGAACAAAACTAACAACAAGCAAAACAGAACCTAATATATGAATACAATGACTAGACCTTTAGTGGTCAGGGGGAAGGGAGTTGGGAGAGGGGGAAGGAAGAGGCAAGTAAGGGGAGCAGTTTAGACAAGAACCTAGTATAAAGGAACCATGGACATGGACAACAGGTGGGATTGAAGGCGGGGGAATGGGTGGGTGGGGAGGAGGACAGAAGGGAGCAAAATGGGGATGGATGTAATACAACAACAATAAAATTTTTTTAAATAAATAAATAAAAGGTTTTTTTACCACATATTGCTGTTTCTTAACTACTTTGTTTGTTTGTTTGTTTTCAGCTTTATTATTATTATTTTTTAAAAATATTTTATTTATTATTTCCAGAGAGTAAGGAATGGAGAAAGGCAAAGAGGGAGAGAAACATCAATGTATGGTTCTTATCTACTTTTAAATTGCCTGCTTTCCCTTTGAAATCTTAGACCCCTGCCCACTTTTCCTTCATCCAGAATGGCATATAAATCTCAACTCCCATCTCACATGAAGAACCTTAGAAAACAATGTTCACTAGCATATAAACTAGGCATTAAGGTGTTCTTTAATAAACAATTTTATGCATGTGTGTATACATATAACAAGTCTAACAAATCTTAGCACCATTTTGTTACTTTATTACCACAAATAACTTTAAATAATGTTCATTTTATCTAGTTAATCAAATTTTAATTTTTTAAACGTGTCACTAATTATGCCTCTTGCCATCTTGGATTAAGGATATCTTATTTCCCACAAAAGTTAACTATTTAAAGTTTGGTTTAATGGAGACTTGGGGTCCTGCTTTGTCCCTACCTTTGTTTTGTGTGTGTGTGTGTGTGTGTGTGTGTGTGTGTGTGTGTTTACTTCTCTGAGCAGAAGTTATGTAATATGTTAACAGATGATGATTTCTTCTACTTTATAAGCTTACTAAAAACATTATATAAACTACAGCCTTGCACACAGTGGGTAGTCAATATATGGTGGGTAAATTATACATTATTTTCTTCTGATATCTAGGCCTCATCTCAGGTGTGTGGTCTTCCCCAGACCATGCAATATATGCTTGGTGTGATATAGGGTGTTCTTAGTATAAATCAGTGATTTGAACATTTCTTATCTCATAACACACATAAATCACTTAAAAATGGGTACAATTTTGATTACTGTAGGAAAAAAAAAACCATAATTGCCTACCCTTTTTGTTTCAAGGTGACATTTTAAAAAAATCACATGCCTATATTTATATATAATGATTTCTGGTACCAGGAATTAACCAGACACAATCTTATAATGAGATGTGGCCAGTAAGATGCAACTCTATTATATGACCTATATACTTATGTTCTGTCAAGACAGGACATTCTCACTGGAGAGATATTGTTGTGTTGGCTATCGTCATTTTTATTTGACAATCTGAGTGAAAAGAGGTTAGTGCCCCTGACTAAATATGAGGAGGGACCACCCCAAAAATGGAATTTACAAAAAGTTGCATATTTATTCTTATATGTTTATACTTCAGTCACCTTCAAAGTACTCTCTACTTGATATAATACACCTATTGAGACATTTTTTTCACTGCTCAAAATAGTTTTTGAACATGTCAGTTTTGATATCTTTTTAGTGCTGCTGTTTTTTTGTTTCACCTCCTCCATTGGGCAAATATGTTACCCTTTGAGAACTTTTTTCTTGGGGGGAAGGGTAAAAAAAATTATCTTGGGGCCATGTTGGGTGAATAGGGAGGATGGGGCACAGGAGTCATTTGGCTTTTAAGCCAAAAACTGCTGCTCACTCAGCACAACATGGGCAGGTTCACTCCTAACCACCCTCAAAGAAATGGGCAAATGTCAAGTGTCTTCAAAAAAATTTACTGAAGCCAAATACAGACTCTCACAACAAGTGCAATTGGTACACTGCTACAGATGAAAACCTGTACTAGAGGAGCCTGCTCTGCTGAAGATAATTCCAGTGTTGTGGGAGTCTCCCTCATATGCAGATATTGCATGTTTTAAAATTTTTTGTGGTACACCCATTTGAAAATCACTAGTATAAACAGACAACAATGGTGTTTCCATTCATTCTAACTGCACTCTACTGTTACTGGCTGGAGTTAACACTAACTAATAAGCTGAATTGTAATAAAATGACTTGGATTGGAATTGGCCTCATATAATTTTATACTTAGTACACTGCCCCCAAGTATGATGAAAATTGTACCCTTCTCTCTATGTTGGCATAAAATGAAGCATGTAATTACCTAGTCATGAAATATGTCAACACACCCCATATTACCGATAACAGCAGTCATTCATGTCATCACAGTGCACATTACTTAGCTTCAGCAGTGCATCACTGCAGGACTTGAATCCAAAGGTTATCTTCCACATCCTTTTCTGACCATATCAGTTCTAAACCACACTGAGGAGGAAGGCAGCAAGCTTGACTCATATCCCTGTCATCAGATACAGCTGGACCCAGAAAGTCCCAGCATGACCCAGCTTACACTTAGCATCTGAATATTCCTGGCAGCATTTCAGTTTTATTTGCTAGACCTCTCATTTCCAAAGCTGAGTTTGGGTGGAGTGGGAGGAGGGGAAAGAAAGTAGCTCAAGGGCCAATTTTGTCTAGCACCACAAACCCCAGGTTTAATTAAGTTTCCCCAGGTCCTCTTAGCCCTGAAGACACCAAATTGAGTCATATTTTGCCTGCAGTAAGTTTAGTAAAAAACGGAGAAGTAACAAGATCCAGAATGGTCCTCACTTGTATCTATGCAGCCCTGAATAACCACGACAGTGCAGAATTGGGCAAATTTCTGAGCACTGGCCACACCTGGTGGACAAGAGCAAGGCCTTGGAGTCAGAAGCCGGGAGCCCCCGTGTTTGCTATGGAGCCCCAGGCTTCTCCCCATTCTCCCCAACCACATCCTGTCTTCAACATTCCACTTCCCCCACTTGTTCCCAAAGACTCGCCTGTGGTCCATGGGCCCCACGCAGCAACCAAGGAGGCTAGGCAATGCTCCCATGTTCCACGGAAGCCTCTGCAGGCAAAGTTGAGCTCATCCTCAGTAAACTATTTGGAGTCACTGCCCAGTCGGGCCAAGAAAACTCACCAATCAGTGTCACTTAATGCTACTGCCAGTGTGCTCTTAAAGGGAACCCGAGCTGGAAGCGCCCCCTCCAAACCCAGGTCCAAGAACCACCCTGCTAGCACCAGCAACCCCTCCCTGACTCTAGCCCTCACCTGGCCTCCGTGTGGGCTCCACATCAGAACCCCATCCCAGAGTGCTAGCCATGCGGCTGAAGTGAGCAAAGCAGCAGCAGCAGGGACTATAGATACTCCAGGCCTCTATTATAGATGGGGCCAGGAGTCCAAACAGGGAACAGGAAGGTGCAGGGATGTACCCCAGTGTGCACCAGGAGCTCTGTAGCCTTAAGCAACCTGGGAGTTGGTAGGATGCCCACGCTCCCCAAACACTCCAGTATGGGAGGGACCGCGCCCTTCTTTCTGGTCCTAGATGCAGTCACCTCGCTCACTGAGCCACTAGAGAGTCTAAACAAAGGCCTGTCTCCCCTGAGGTTTTCCATCCTGAAGCGACAATGTGTGGCCCCACCAGTGTGTTATGGTGGCTCTGTAGAAACTGTAAATTAGGTCCTCAATGACCAGAAAAGTAGTGGCTCCTGGTACAGAAGTTTAAATTTTGACAGTGCAGAACCCAAGTTTAAAATGAACAAGTCTTCATGATCCTCATATATATTCAAAGACTCCAGTACTCTTCCACCCTGTGTGAATTAAACAACAGGGAACTGACAAATTATGCAAATACTATGAAATCCTGATTTGCCCTTAAGTCTCATATCTATGGAACTCCAACAGGCTGAAATCATTTTTTTTTTTCCTGTTAAGCTGTCATGTCAATTTAATCATTATATCAGACAAAGAGTCTAACCAAAGGCACTCAGGCCATTGAGGCTTATTGCCATCCTGAATTTAAAAATAGGATAGATGCCTGGGACTTCAAATGAGAGGAAGGCAATTCAAAGGCAGGGATCAGGAGAGCAGATCTTTGATAATCAGATGTTGGTCCTGCTGTCCAGGTAGTAAGTCTTCTGAATAAAAATGTTACCTCTGGTAATTGCTCTCTTTTGAGCCAGGCTCTCTATTTAAGTTATTTTAGGCAGTTAATGGAGAGGGAACAGTTTTTTCTAAACCTTCTGGATCTCCGTTTCTTTTAGCTCAAAATAATCTGCATGCTAAAGTGGCACAATTTGGAGTGGTATACTCTGTTTCCCTTCAGATCATATGCATTTACCTTGTGATGAATTCACATCTGTATTTTTAGTTACCCTAGAAAAGAACATGCTGAATATTTCCTCAATTTTTTATTTTTCAGGAGTGTTTTAAAGTTTTCTTTATAGCCCTGGCATATATGGTTCAGTTACTTGGGTGTCATCCCTGCAAAGCAAAAGGTTGTGGGTTCAATTGTCACTCAGGACACATAGTTGGGTTGCCATCCCTGGTTGGGGCCCATAGCAGAGGCAAACTGATTGCCTCCTGTAGGCCCCCTGACTTGGGGGCTTGAACCCTCAGCTCAGGTACGTGCCTTAACCAGGAATCAAACCCACAACCTTTTGGTGTGTGTGATGATGCTCCAAACCAACTAAGACACACCAGCCAGGGCTGTCCCTTTATTTCTCCCTGCCTTACCTTCTCTCCACAAATAAATAATTAAAATATTTTAAAATAATAGGGAAACTTTCAGTTAAGATGGAGGCATAGGTAGACATACAGCATCTCCCTCACAACTAGAAGAAATTTACATCTACCTCAACACTAAATAAAAACAACACAGAATTTTTAGAAAATCAAATTAAATGAAAGTATGAAAAACAAAGAAGTAAAGAAATACTTAGCCAGACAGGTAGGAGAGTTAGAGCCATGAAGGATTGTGGCAGCAATGGCACAGGAGCTGAGGCCACACTGAAAAGTGACCATCATACATTTAAACCTGGGAAGCAATCCAGGGACCAGACCCCACAAGCCTTGGTTTTAGCACCAGGAAAAGTAGAGCCATGTTGCTTGTGATTATGAAAACCAGTGGGGGTTGGGGTGGAGGAAGAAACTGCTGGTCTCAACAGACAAGCAGCATTGTTCCCTCTCAAACTCCTTCCCCACATACAGAGGTGAAATAGGACACCCCGCAGTGAGGAATTCCTACGCCTCCTCCCCTTACCACATAACAAGTGCAATAGAACTACCTAAGACACAGGGGCAAACGCAGAAAGCTGTCAAGTGGAGGAGACAGAGAAGTATGACCCAAAATAGGGAGCAAATCAAGATGCCAGTGGGAGAACTGAGCAATGAAGAGAGAGCCAACCAAATAAGCACAGAGTTCAAAATGCTGTTGATTAAGAGGCTCACAGACTTGACAGATATGCTTAAATGCAACAAATGCAAAAAGGAAGAAGTGAACGCTAGACTACATGAAACAAAGAAAAATCCACATGAAACCAAGCGTGAAGGGAGGGGAACTGAGGTTCAAATGAATGATTTGGAAGATAAAGAAGAAATAAACAACCAGTTCAGAAAGAGAAAACAAGAATGGAAAAAAAATGAGAAGAGGCATAGGAACCTCTGGGACAACTTTAAACATGCCAATATCCAAAGCATAGGGTTGCTACAAAAAGAAGAAGAGCACGAAATTGAAAACTTAAGTGAAAAAATAATGAAGAAAAACTTCCCTAATTTAGTGAAGGAAATAGACATGCAAGTCCAGGAAGCACAGATAAGCTAGACTCAAAGACGACCACACCAAGGCACATTATAATTAAAATGCCAAAGATTAAAGATAAAGACAGAATCTTAAAAGCAGCGTGAGAAAAGAATAGAGTTACCTCTACAAAGGAGTTCCCATAAGACTATCAGGTGATTTCTCAAAAGAAACTTAGTAGGCAAGAAGTATTCAGAGTGATGAAAAGCAAAAATCTGTAACCAAGACTACTCAATCCCCCAAAGCTCTCTTTCAGAATGGAAGGGTAAATGAAGTGCTTCCCAGATGAGGTAAAGCTAAAAGAGTTCATCATCACCAAGCCATTATCATATGAATGTTAAAGGGACTTATTGAAGAAAAAGATCAAAACTATGAACATTAAAATGACAACAAACTCACAGCTATCATCAACCAAACCTTTTTAAATACAAATAACCAATTATTTCAACATAGTTTGTTATAAAAATTATCCTTGGAATTACCTTTTCACATTTCTCAAACTCAATTGGCACATACAGTTTAAATTCCACATGTAAACATAATAGAAGTCATTACTCCACCATTACAACAAGAAGAAAAGGTTAACAAACTGAATATAAATAATTTCTGTACACCCAACAGACAGCTGAAGTCATAGTGCAAACCTGTACCCTGAGGCAGGAGAATACAGGAAACCATAGTCAGTACCAGCACACCTGGAGCAGATACTGCTGGAGTAATAAACAGATGAAATTACTAAGTAGTAACTGAGGAATTGCTGGAGGGTAAATGTGGATTAGCTTGAGAGTAAGAAACTATTAACAGCTCAATTTGGGGGTCCCTCACACTTTCATGATTTTTGCCATCAGAAACCCCATCAGGTTCTCAAGATAAAGAACCAGAAAAATCCCCTCATGCTTTTGGAAATGGAAGCCATTTTGAAATCCAAGATTTCAACATACAAAGACTTGCTCTCCAAAAGAAACAACTTTACCAGAGCCTAGTTTATCTGGGGTAAGAAAAATTGGTCCCCTTAAAACTGAAAGGCTGAGGCCCTGGCTGGTGACACAGTGTATAAGGCACCAGCCTGAGAACCCAAAGGTCGCTGGTTCATTTCCCACCCAGGGCACATAACAAGGTTGCAAGCCAGGTCTCCAGCCAGATCCGTAGCAGGAGGCAGGTGAAAGGCATTGATGTCTTTCTCCCTCTCTGCCTCTCTCCCTTCTCCTATCTCTAAAAATAATAAAATAAAATCTTAAAAAAAAAAAAAAGAAAGAAACGTTTTTAAAAAACAAGTCAAGCCCTGGCAGTCAGCAGACTGAGTGCTGGCCTGCAAAACAAAAGGTCACCAGATCAATTCCCAGTCAAGGCACAGGCCTGGGTCCAGGTCCCTGTTGGGGAAGCACAAGAGGCAACCAGACATTAATGTTTTTCTCCCTCTTCTTTTCTCTCCCTTCCCTTCTCTCTACAAATAAATAAACAAATAAAAATAAATAAATAAGGAAAAAAACAGGCCCAAACTGTCAGAACAAATTTTGAGAGAACGTTGAAGATTTACAGCATCCAAGTGAGCACAGAATAAAGAAGAGGGTACTTCAGAATGGTACAAAGTCTTTTGTGAACAAGTGGCTTGATCTTTTCATAGTATTTCCCCATACTGCAGTAGTTTTGAAGCCAGAGAAACCATGAAGAGGCCTTGGTTTTAAAGCAGCAACTATCTTAAAAGGTCAACAGTTTTAAAGTGGTGACAGTTCATGTTCCCAGTGTGGAACTGTTTCCTTGGTTCTAAATGAAGCAAGAAAACATGTGGGAGTCAGTGAAAGTAGTGATCAAAGGGAAGAGGGAGAAGTGACAGGGGCAAGTGCTGAGCAAGTGGCATTGGGACAACTAGAAAGAATTAACATAACTAAAATGTCCATACTACCCAAAGCAAATCTATAGAGTCAATGCAATTCCTACCAAGATTCCAATGATGTATTTCATGGAACTAGAAAAAATATATAAAACATTTATATGGAGCCACAAAAGGCCTCACATAGCAACAGTGATCCAAAAAAAGAAGAACAAAGTCAGGGGAATCACAATGGAATAGAATAGAAAACCCAGAAATAAACCCAAACCTTTATAGTCAATTAATATTTGACGGAGGAAGCAAGCACATATAATGAGCTAAAGACAGTTTATTCAACAAATAGTGTTGGGAAAATTGGACAGATACCTGCAGAAAAGCAACACTACACCACCTTCTTATATCATACAAAATAATAAACTCAAAATGGATTGAAGACTTAAATGTTAGACCTAAAACCATTAAAATCCTGGAAGAAAACAGTTGGCAAAATCTCAGGCATAGCTCTTGGCAATATTTTATTAGATATATTTCCCCAAGCAAGGAAAGCAAAGAAAAATAAACAGACTACATCAAACTAAAAAGGTTTTGCACAGCAAAGGAAAACATGAACAAAATTGAAAGATAATCCACAGAATGGGACAACATATTTACCAATACATCTGATAAGGGCTTAATATCCAAAATTTATAGAGAACTTACAAAAATCCAACACCAAAAAAAAAAAAAAAAAACCTAATTAAAAAATGGGCAAAGGACCTGAATAGACATTTCTTCAAAGAGGACACACAGATGGCCTTATAAACACATGAAAAGACACTGAATGCTACTAATCATCAGAGAAATGCAAATTAAAATGACAATGAGATATCATCTCACATCAGTCAGAATGGGTATCATCAATAAATCAGCAAACAAAGCTGGTAAGGATGTGGAGAAAGGGGAAACCTTTTAACTGTTGGTGGGAATGTAGATTGGTGCAGCCACCATGGAAAGCAGTATGGAAATACCTCAAAAAATTAAAAACAGATCTGCCTTTTACCAGTGATCCCACTTCTGGAAATAAATCCAAAGGAACCCCAAACACTAATACAAAAGAACTTCAGCATCCTCCTATGTTCATTGTAGCATTATATACAGTTGAGAAGATACAGAAGCATCCCAAGTGTATGTAGGTAGATGAGTGGATGAAATAACTATGAGAAAATTACACAGTGGAATTCTACTCAGCCATAAAAAAAAAAAAATTTACCCTTTGCAACAGTATAGATGAATCTGAAGCACATTATATAAGTAAAATTAGCCAGTCAAAGACAAATACTATATGATTTCACTCATATGTGGAATCTAATGAGCAAACTGAACTAATAAGCAAAATAGAGACAGACTCATAGATGGAGACCAGCATGACAGGTAAGAAATGGGGGAGGGTGAAGGGATTGAGCAAAAATAAAGGGATTGAGAAAGATAAAGGACTCATGGACATGGACAGCAGGGTAGTGATTGTGTGTGGGGTGTGGATATAAGGACACTAAATGGTAATGGAAAAATATACAAAGTAAATATCAGGAAAGCAAGCACTAAAATTTACTATGTCAAGAGATTAAAATTTAAAACATCATGATCTCAACATATGCATACAAATATTTTATAAATTCACAACTATTCATCATACTAAGTGAATCCCTAAAAGCTTTAACTTAAAGATTAGTGACAAAATAAGGGTACCCATCCATTGCATAGAAAGTTCCCTAAAAACACAAAAAGGCAAAAATGTACAAGATTTGGAAGAGAGAAAACAAAACTGTGATTGTTCACAGATGAGGAATGCCTTGTGGACATGAGAGCCCCCAGCGCTGAGAGCACATAGGGGTCCCCATGGAGAAGTGCAGAGCTGAGGCCACAGGGGACATTCAGAGTAGAATACACACTCTCTGTGATCTGTAGGAAGGTCAGGGAGACTCTGGGAGGCATCTTTGATAAAGGAAGAAAGCAGAGACAGCAGCATCAGAAAATGGAAAGAACTCCCTTCCTTAGTTTTTTAAAAACTGATCTTGGACAGTCTTTTCTGCCCAGTGTTTGTATATAAACACATGTACACATGTACATACGTAGGTGACTGGAGCAAAGATCAATGCCAATGTTACCACACTAACAAAATTATATTTATTTTTTTCATGCCTTTTGTCTAGATTTTACCTTGCTGGGCAAGGCAACCCACCGGGGGCTTCCTGCCAGTTATCACTTAGTATGCCAAGGATGTTTGAGCACTCATTGCCTGGGCTATTTCTCAGTGTTGTTAGGAGTGGGGAACCTCAAGTGTTGAACAACCATGTTTCCCCAGCAGAGGGCAAGCTTGCTTCTGCTGTTGTCTAAAAACAGTGAGTCCCCTAGGCTGAGCTCCTCTTCTTAGATGCCGCCTCCTTTATGTGAAAACATCCATGAAGGGCCTTTTGCATTCCCTTCAACGAACTTGGCGGGAAGGGGGGCGGGGGGGCAGGAGGGACCACACAACAGAAGATGATACTCCCTAGCTACTGCTTGTGCTGTGAGTAATAAAGTATTTAGTGTCTGAGAAGAAGACTTATGTCTCCTGCCAGCATCCATGAAACAGGATGTAACAGGCTAAATCGTTAGCTTGTAGATAGCGTAAAACTTTAGAATCCACCTAGTTCTTGAGAATTATGTAGTATTATTACATACAAAGGTTTTCATGATCAGGTTTTATATGTTATGCAGAACATCATACTTATTTGTTTTTACTAGGTTTATACTGTTACTGTACATCAAGATGAAACAAAATAATTTAACCAATATTTTGAATTCATTCCTTCATTTTAAAAGAATACATAGCTTGTTGGTGATTGTAAAATAATTTTTGAGGATAAAGTTTCAAGAATGTATTGAGGATTAAATGTAATGAATATTTTCTACATAAATTATCTTGCTAGAAAAAGTTAAATTGTCATGAGGGAAAAAATTGTCATGAAAGGAAAAGTAATAATAGTAGAAGAAAATGTAGCTCATGATCATACCTATAATTAAAGTAATCATAAGTGAGACCCTGGCTAGTAGCACAGTGGATAAGGCTCTGGCCTGTGAACCCAAAGGTCACTGGTTCAATTCCCAGCCATGGCAACACAACCAAGTTGCAAGCCAGGTCTCCAGCCAGGTCCTTAGATGGAGGCAGGTGAAAGGCAACCACACATTGAGGTCTCCTTCCCTCTCTGCCCTTCTCTCTTTCTCTCTCTCTCTAAAAATAATAACTAAAATCTTTTTTTATAAATAGATAAATAAAATAAAATGAAATAATCATAAGTGGAGAATATGTTCCCCAGATTGTATCATGGGGATATGAATCCAGATATCTTCAGAATAGTCAGAGCTAGAAAAAATTGATTTTGCTGTAAAATATAGAGCTCACTAATTCAGAGTTCTTTACCAATTGAGTTAATTGTTTATCATAAAGCCTCTATTCACATCATGAAATGTAGCGGTCTGGGTCTAGTCAGGAGAAAGAAAACACACTATGAACAGCAAATGACAATAAACTCACAACTCTTAACAACTGAATCTAAAAAATAAAAACAAAGACAAACTAAGAAAAAAACAGAATAAGAACAGAATTACATGTCTTGGAATCATTGGGAGGGTTATTAGCTGGGAGGGGAAGTGAGAGAAATTATTAAATGGTGCAGGGATTAAGAAGCATAATCGGTAGGTACAAAATAGATGGGGGGTGGGGTGGTGTTAAGATTATTACAGGGAAGGGTGAAACCAAAGATCTTACATGCATGATCCATGGACAAGAACTAAAGGGGAAGGGATTGCTTTGAGGGAAGAGTGTGCTGGGTGGAAGGGAGCAAAGGAAAAAGAAACTGGGACAACTGTAACAGCATAATCAATAAAATATACTTAAAAAGAAGAATATTGGTAGTGGTTCCAAGAACTAAAATTCTAAAGGAATGAGGGGTTTAGGTGATCAGCACAGGAAACTGCCTTCTTTCTTTACTAATACTTATGCTATAATTTGTCCATGCCAAAGCCAGAAATCAAAAAACTTAAAGGTATCTTAATTACAGGAAAACTTGCATAGCCTCTGCATTTTGACCTTACATGGGACCAGGGGCTATTTTTAGTTAACTGGCATTTAATCCTTCTTGAAAGGGCTTTGGAGAATTTGCATCTCTGAGTGGACCTGTAAGGGGATGGTTTATAACCATATTTTTTTCTGACTTCATGACTTTAGCACTGTGTGCTGAGTTTCTGCAGATCCAAAGTCCTTCCCTTTCCCCTCAGATTAGTTTTGCTCCTGAGGATGCATCAGACAAAGATAGAAAAGAGATGGTGGCACTGTGGGCCCAGAGGTTGACTACCTTCTGAGAGGAGGAGCCTACCCATTCATTGCTACTTTGGGCCATAACATTCAACACAGCTCACCAAAGAGGTATATTTGACCTCCAAAAAGTTGGTGGAATATAGCTACTGTGTTAGATATCAATTTTTTAGCCTCTTGGCTCTGAATGCTACCTTTAATATATTTGTTGCTTGATTAACAGAATTCCTTTAAGCATGTAGCCACTTGTGGCCCAGCTACCTTGGTTCCTTCCAGCCAGATGTTCTTTTGGCAGATGTTGCTAATCTGCCTGCACTCCCCAAAGTGGACTGTTGCTCATCCAACAACTCCAGACCAGCCTGAGTTGAGCAAACCAGCACATTTTTCTGCTACCTGTGGGCTGAGCCCCACCTGCTCCAATAGATCTGAACCTCCTACCATTTATCTTCCCTGTATACTGTCCCTCAGCCAAGGGGGACCTTATAGAGATAGCCACTTTAAAAACCCCATAGTTAATATAAGGAATGAGGATATTAATGGTTTATTTTCAGAATAGTACAACCTATAGGATTAGTGGAAAATTATTAAGGAGACTAGTGGGCCAGCATGCACAAGTAGTGTAACAAACTACCAAACTACAAAATATAGGTTGGAGGGTCCCTGAGGAGTCAGGACAAAGAGCTGGGGAGGGATTCCTGCCAAAGCTTCTGGGACAAAGAGCTGGGGGGGTGGGTAGCCAATCATCTTTTAGACACCATCAAGAAGACTGTACTTTCCACAGTACTCAGTCAAGGAGGAACAAAGGGGAAGGGACCTGCGCACCAGGGACCTAACGACACCTCTACTGAATGTGCCTGCCCACCAGGCACCTGATCTTACAAGGACCTCATTAAAGCCTCCCTCTCCCTGTACTCTGTCTCCAAGTCCACTTCTTGAGTTTTGGGCAAGTTGGGGCATTCCTCAAGAAGTGCACCATTTCTTGATGCACTTCACTAAGTATATGTGTGATACACTACACTGCAATCTGAAGATACCTGGCTTACCCTATCTTAAGAAATATTAAATACATTTAATATTAATTAATCTCCCCAGGCGTCCCTCCTGACTTTTATAACATGTGACTGCTCTCCACTGGCCAGGCACAGACACTGCCTTGCTGCCACTGAATCTACACCACCACCGCTGCTGCCACATGCATGCTGCCCAGCTCTGCCCCTCCTATCTGCCTGGATGAGTATTACTCCTTATATCTTTGTTTGACTTTCGTACTGTTCAGTTTTCTGGTAATTCTGGTAAATTTTAGATTTGAAAATGTTGTATTCCTTCTTGTGGTTGTGGAGGGAGGTGAAGTGGGTCTTCTTTTGCCTTCATCTGGCCTGAAGTCACCCAACTTTTCTAAGTAGAAACATTTTTTCCCCTAGAAAGAATGCTTCTCTCCCACACTGTGTTCCTCTAAGATCAATTTCATGAAGCAGTTCAATCAAGCTGCACTTTGTTCCTGAATTTTGTTTCAGACACCTTGAGACACTGGATTTTCCTTGGCATTTATCACCTTGTAGCAGCCTCGGTGTAGGTGAGCACAATTTGCCACACAGCAGAAACACTGCTCAGGATAGCAGTATTTGATTCTGTCCAAAAGAATTCAATAAGCCACTTCTCAAAGGGCACTGTCAGCTAGTCACAGAGCTTTTTTCATACAGTGCTAGACTGAGAATTATTAGGGCAAGATAAGTTTGCATCTCCCAATTCTAATTTTATTCCTTTATCCAGAATTAATAACTTACATTTTATCAGCAAGGACCCAGTGGCTGCTGCTTTGCTCAGAGGTGAGGCAGGAGGTGGAGGGAAGGTTGGATGCAATGACAATAGCTGTAAGATCAGGCCTGCATTCTTGATCTATCTACAGGAATACCACCAGGATACCTACTTCGAAGCCTTCTTGTGAAGTTTAAATGACACACTTGATGTCAAATATGTAGCACAATGTGAACCATAGTGTGTATACCATAGACTTCAGCCATTGCTATAACCCATATTCCATGAAAATATGAGCATACCTCTGGGCTAGGTGGCTAGGAACAGCCTGGAAGTGGAATTGGAAGGCACCCATTTCTGCAGTTAGAGGACACCAGGTCCCTTAAATGAACTGACCTGAGCCCTCACTGAGCCTGAGGCTTACTGGAGAATCTGCCACCAGAGGGCAGCATATGCACAGCCTGGCTCCAGTTCTCAGGAATAAGACAAACTGTCACAGGTCTAAACTCTCAGCTGAGATCCTGGGGTTCTGGGGTCCTGGAGACCCACCCACTTTTCCGCAGGCATGTGCACATAATGCCCCTGGATGAGCAGTATACAGTAAGCGACTTTACCTCAGAACAGGCCAAGCCAGGTGATTAGAATCAATACCTTGGAAAGGTGTTGACTCACTCAGGACAGTTACCAATTTGTCAAGCAGGTGAAAAAACAAGACCATGTATCAATCACCAAGATAAACAGACACACAGAGGACTTTTCTTAAATTATCCAGACTCATCATGTAGATTGTAAATTTAAATGACCTTGATAATCTCATCTTGGCAACGCCAGGTAAAGCTGACCTGCACTGTGGAAGGATCAGGGTTAACTTGACGGCATCCTTGAGTCACTTTCAGGGACAAAAGGCCCTTTAGCCAAAGTTAACCTAGAGACTTGGAATTTAAAATTGTGATTCTGGTGGTGGTTCTGACTAAGCAATCAGATTTGTGAATACCATTTCTTGATGCACTTCATTAAGTATATGAGTGATACACTACACTGCAATCTGAAGATACCTGGTTCACCTCATCTTAAGAAATATTAAGTACATTTAATAAGGGGAAAAAACAATCCTGTAATATCTCCAGATTAGCTCCCTAAATCCCTAAAATTTCTGCTCCCCAACTCTATCTCTGGCTGCAGACCTTTTCTTACAGCTCCTTCCATGCCTTTCCAACTCATAGGAAGAATCTGGGGTGGCACAGGGTGTCTAGGTAGAGATTGGCATACACCTAGATATTCTGATGCCCCCAAGCCCTGTGGGTGACCCAAGCAAATTATAAGATCATCCCCAGCAGATAAGGCTAAAATAATCCTGTCTCTTCCATGCCACATATGTTCACTGGAGTTCCAGTATGTGCTTGGCACATTGGGGTTTCCCATCCTGGTTTGTATTTTCATGGTGTACACGGAGTATTAGAAGGAATGGATAGGTAAAAAGGACCCAAAATATATGTAACAATGTCAGAAGAGGGAGCTGCCTGCTCAGCCAGCTATTTTGTCCAGTCAACCCTGGAAAACAGAGATTTCAGCCAGAATCATCCACAATCAATAATCAAAGGTAATGATGTGCGAGGAGAAGGGTGTGGGGATTAGCCCCACTGAGGGTAGTTAGGAATACTTCCTAGACAAGGACATCCTTGAATGGAATTTGAAAATATGCCTAGCATTCTCCAGAGAGACAAGTTGAAGGTGGAACAAGGTCACCGAATGCAAAGCATTTGTCTGTAGTGAGAGTTCTCCCTGAAGCCAAGGTCTGTACATTCTTCAGTGCTGGGCAGTGCCAGAGTTTGTGGTGGCCAAGGGAGGATTAGGGAGCCTTTATGGGAAGGCAGACTAGGGATAGATAGGTAGGGCCATATCATGGGTGGCCTTGTACTTTATTCTGGAAACAATGGACGACAATGGAAGGTATTTGCACTAGAAGGTTAATTTACAGCATGATCAGATTTGTGTTTTAGTGACATCTTTTGGTAGCAATGTGGAAAAGGGCAAGGTCTGTGGGATGACGCCCAACCTACTAAGCCACACCAGTCAGGGTCATCCTTTTACTCTTAATCTCTCTGTATTTTTTGTTTTAAATATATCTCTTGTAAATCACAGATTGTTCATTTAAATTTTTATCGAGTTTGCCTTGCCTTTTAACTGACATTTTTGTCCATTTACTTTTTTTTATTATAACCGTATCAGGATTTTTTTCATCATCAAATTTTGTGCCTTCAATTTCTCCTGATTTTACTGTTTACTTTTTCCAGCTAGTCTTATTTTATTGTAGATGATTGCATTTTTTCCACTCCATTCTACTAATCTGACCCTCAATTTCCATTATTTTAATGTTCACCCTAGAAACTTGAATATACTACATTATTTCATTATAAATGTTAAAGTTGATTATTAACTTTATCTTCCTTTTTAAAAAATAAAAATCAGCTGCTTTAATTTAGATTGTATGCTCTATTTTCTATATCATTTTTTAAATTTAATTTTGTTGTTGTATTACATCCATCCCCTTTTAACTCCCCTCTGTCCCCTTCCCCACCCACCCCCTGACCCCCAAAGTCAATCCCACTTGTTGTCCATGTCCATGGTTCTTCCATACTAGTTCCTTGACTAAACTGCTCCCCTTCTTTGCCTCCTCCTCACCCCAAGCCCCTTCCCCCTGCCCACTGGAGGTCTATTCATTGTATTCATGTATCTGGTTCTGTTTTGCTCATTTATTTGTTTTATTCATTATTGTCCTGTAATGGGTGAGATCATATGGTATTTGTCTTTCACTAACTGGCTTATTTCACTAAGCATAATATTCTCCAGTTCCATCCATGTTGGTGCAAAGGGTAGGAGTTCCTTCTTTCTTTCTGCTGTGTTCTATGTTATTTTTGTGCAGCATTTTAGTTCTACTGTTTTTAACCCTATGAATCAGGCTGTATTGTTAATGTTTTATACACTCGTTGCTTAGATTTGCCCAATGTATAACATTTTCTATTGTATTTCAGATATTCCTTTCTTCTGGAGCCCTGGCTCTTATGAAAGAAATACAATGCTTAGAAATTCCTTTAACAATGTCTTTTCATAGCAAACTGTAATTTTTTATTTTATGAAATGTCTTCATTTTACTCTATTAATTGAAAGAGGGGTCAAGCCCTGGCAGGTATGGCACAGTTGGTTGGATGTTGTCTCACAAACTGCAAGCCTGTGGGTTAGATTCCAGGTCTGGGCATTTGCCTAGTTTCCAGGTTCCATTCTTGATCTGGGCACATACAAAAAAAAGGGCAACCAATTGATGCTTCTGTCTCAAACTGATGTTTCCCTACCTTTCTTTCCCCCTTCCTTCCCCTCTCTCCCTTCCTCTTTTTAAAAACAACGAAAATTGCTCTGGCTGGTAGCACAGTGGATAGGGCACTGGCCTGCAAACCCGAAGGTTGCTGGTTCGATTCCCAGCCAAGGCACATAGCAAGCCAAGTCTCCAGCCAGGTCTGTGGCTGCAGGGAGGTGAAAGGCAACCACACATTGATGTTTCTCTTCTGCCTCTCTCCTTTCCCCTCTCTCTGGAACTAATAAATAAAATATTTTAATAATAATAATAATAATAAACCTACCCTCTGGTGAAGATTTTTTAAGAGAGGTAAACATTTATGGCTGTCTTTTTGTAACATGTTGATAGTGCTATTCTACTGTTTTCTGGTTTTTATTTTTCTATTGAGAAATCAGTTGTCAGTTAAATTATTGTTCCTTTATGGGTGATTTCTGTATTCTTTCCATTTTACTTTTCTGTCAAGCAGTTTCACTATGCTATGTTTGGGTATATATAGTCTTTTTATTTTGTTTTATTTTATTTTATTTTAAGGTTTTATTTTCAGAGAGAGAGGAAGGGAGAGAGACAGAGAGGGAGAGAAGCATCAATGTATGGTTGCCATGCAACCAATGTGTGGTTGCAGCTACAGACCTGGCTGGAGACCTGGTTTGCAACCTGGCTTGCAACCTGGTTATGTGCCCTGGCTGGGGAACTGAACCAGTGACATTTGGCTTCACAAAACGGTGCCTTATCCACTGTGCTACCAGCCAGGGAAGATAGTCTTTTTATTTATTCTGCCTGAGATACATGATACTTATTAAATCTAAGTACTAAAATCTTTCACAAATTCTGAAAAGTTTTCAGCTATTGTATTTTTTTAAATATGGCACTCATTCTTTCATTTCTCATTCTAAAAAACCAATTAAATATATAAAAACATTTTTCACTCCAATCTCTATGCCTTTTATCCTATCTTCTACGCTTTCACAATTTTCTCCTTTTTCTTAAATTATTTTTTAATTTATTTATTGTTGTTTTATTACACTTGTCCAATTTTTCCCTGTTGCTCTCCCATACCCCAACAACCCCATCCCACTTCCCACAGCCATTCCCCATGTTCATGGGTCATTTATACTACTTCCTTGACTAAACTCTTCTTTTCCCCCTCCCCCCTCCCCTCTGGACACTGTCCATGCATCTGGTTCTATTTTGTCTGTGTGTTCGTTCATTTGTTTTGTTCATTAATGTTCTGTATTAGGTGAGATCATATGGTATTTGTCTTTCACTAACTGGCTTATTTCACTAAGCATAATACTCTCCAGTTCCATCCACGCTGTTGCAAAAGGTAGGAGCTATTTCTTTCTTTCTGCCCTGTAGTACGCCATTGTGTAAATTGTACCTAAGTTTTTGATCCATTCATCCACTGATGGGCACTTAGGCTGTGTTCCAGCACTTGGGTATTGTAAATAGTGCTGCTATGAACATAGGGGTCCATAGGTTCTTATGAATTGGTGTCTCAGAATTCTTTGAGTATATTCCTAGCAGTGGAATCACTGGATCAAAAAGCAGTTTCATTTTTAGTTTTTTGAGGAAATTCCATATTGTTTTCCATAGTGGCTGCACCAGTCTACATTCCCACCAACAATGCATGAGGGTTCCCTTTGCTTCATATCCTCACCAGCACTTGTTGTTTGTTGTTTTGTTAATGATGGCCATTCTGACAGGTGGTATCTCATTGCGGGTCTTAATTTGCATCTCTTTGAATGTTGTTGGACATTCTTTCATATGCCTATGGGCCCTTTGTATGTCTTCCTCAGAGAAGTGTCTGTTCAGATCTTTTGCCTATTTTCAATAGGATTGTCTGTCTTCCTGGTGTTAAGTTGTATAAGTTCTTTATATATTTTGGAGATCAAACCCTTGTCTGAGGTATCCTTAGCAAGTATATTTTTCCATATGGTTAGTTGCCTTTTCATTATGCTGATGTCTTCTGTAGCTGAGTAGAGACTTTCTAAGTTTAATGTAGTCCCATTTGTGTATTTGTTCCTTTATTTCCCTTGGAGAAGTATCAGTGAAAATATTGCTGAATATGGATATCTGAAATTTTACTTTTTTTATTTTCCTCTAGGACTTTCATGGTGGCACAGCTTATGTTTAAGTCCTTTATCCATCTTGAGTTTATTCTGGTGTATGGTGTAAATTGGTGGTCTAGTTCTATTTTTTCGCATGTCCCCATCCAGTTCTCCCAACATCACTTATTGAAGAGGCTATTTTCACTCCTTTTTATGCTCTTTCCCCATATGTCAAATATTAATTGACCATGGAGTCCTGGGTTTATTTCTGGGTTCTCTATTGTTCCATTTATCTATATGTATATTCTTATGCCAGTACCAGGCTGTTTTGATTTCAGGGCTTGTAGTATAGTTTGATATCTGGTATTATGATGCCCCCTACTTTGTTCTTCTATCTAAAGACTATTGTGGCTATTTGTGGCCTTTTTTTTTATCCAAATAAAATTTTGAAATATTTTTTTAGATTTGTGAAATATGTCATTGGTATTTTAATAGGGATTTGCTGAATCTATACATTGCTTTGGGTAGTATGAATATTTTAATGATGTTCATTCTTCCCATCCATGAACATGGTATATGCTTCCATTTATTTGTATCTTCCTTCATTTCTTTCTTCAGTATTATGTAGTTTTTTTAGTACAAGTCTTTTAACTCCTTGGTTAGATTTATTCATAGGTACTTCATTTTTATTGTTGCTATAGTAAATGGGATTATATTTTTGTAGTTTGTATCTCTGATGTGTCATTATTGGTGTACAAAACGGCCTTTGATTCTGGATATTGACTTTGTATTCAGCTATTTTGCCAAATTCACTTATTCAGTTGAATAGGTTTTTGGTGGAGTCTATTGGCTTTTCTCTGTGCACTATCATGTCATCTGCAAATAATGACAATTTTATTTCCTCCTTTCCAGTTTGGAAGCCTTTGATTTCTTTTTCTTGTCTGATCACTATGTCTAGAACTTCAATAACTGTGTTGAGTGGAAGTGGAAAGAGTGGACATCTTTGTCTTTTTCCTGATCTTAGGGGGAAAACTTTTTGTTTTTGCACACTGAGTATGATGTTGGCTGCAGGTTTCTTGTATATGGCCTTTATTATGTTGAGATTTGCTCTCTCTATTCCCACTTTGCTGAGCATTTTATTCTTAAATGGGTGCTGTACTTTATCAAATGCTTTTCCAGCATCTATTGGTATGATCATATGGTTTTTGTCTTTCATTTTGTTTATGTGGTGGATGATATTTATTGATTTGTAAATATTACATCATCCTTGCATCCCTAGGATAAATCCCACTTGATTGTGGTATATGATTTTTTTTGTGGATCCAGTTTGCCAATATTTTGTTGAGGATGTTAGCATCTAAGTTAATGAGGGATATTGGCCTGTCATTTTATTTCATTGTTGTGACTTTTTAAAAAAGATTTCATTATTTCTAGAGAGAGGGGAAGGGAGAGAGGCAGAGAGGAAGAAACACATCAGTGTATGGTTGCCTTTCACCTGCCTCCAGCTACGGACCTGGCTGGGTAATCGATCAAACCAGCAACCTTTGGGTTCATAGGCTGGTGCCTTATTCACTGTGCCACCAGCCAGGGCCTCTTTGTTGCGTCTTGACCTGGTTTTGAGATTGGAATAATACTAACCTCATAAAAAGAGTTTGGGAGTATTCCCTCTTCTTGAATTTTTTAGAATAGATTGAGGAGAATAGGAGTTACTTCTTCCCTAAATGTTTGGTAACATTTGCCTGCATAAGCATCCTATCCAGGGCTTTTGTGTGCTTGGAGTTTATTTTTTATTACAACTTCAATTTCACTAGTTGTTATTAGTCTGTTCAGGCTTTCTGCTTCTTAATTCAGTTTTGAAAAATTATATGTTTCCAGAAATGTTTCCATTTCACTCAGGTTGTCAAATATCTTGGTACATATTTGTTTGTAGTAATTTCTTACAATCCTTCGTATTTCCATGGTATTGGTTGTGATTTTTTTTCTTTCATTTCTGATTTTATTATTTTATTTATTCAGATCATTTTACTTTTTTTTTTTTATGAACCTGATTAAAGGCTTGTCAATTTTGTTTATCTTTTGAAAGAATTTGCTTTTGGATTTATTGATCCTTTGAACTGTTCTTTGAGCCTCTATGTCATTTAATTCTGCTCTGATCTTAACTATTTCCTTCCTTCCACTCACTCTGGGCTTTGTTTATTGTTGTTCCTCTGGTTCTTGTAGCTGTTGGATTAGATTGTTTATTTGAGATTTTTCTGTCTTTTTTAGGTAAGCCTGTATTGCTATGAACTTACCTCTCATGACTGTGTTTGCTGTGTCCCATAGGTTTTGGGTTGTTATTTATTTTCATTTGTTTCTAGAAACTTTTGGATTTCTTTCTCGATTATTGTTAACCCAATCATTATTTAATAGCATGTTATTCAGACTCCATGAATTTGAATGTTTCTGAGTTTTTCCTTTGAGGTCAGTTTCTAGTTTCAAGCCATTGTGATCTAAGATGTGGGATATAATTTCAATTTCTTTTAATTTATGGAGGCTTATTTTGTGTCCTACCATGTGGTTTATCTTTGAGAATGTTCCATGTGTGTTTGAAAAGGATGTGTATTTTGCTTCCTTGGGGTGAAAAGTTCTGTATATATCAATTAAGTCCATTTGATCTAGAGCGTTGTTCCATGCCACATTATCCTTGGGTTTTTTTCCCTTGGAAGATCTGTCCATTGATGATAATGAGGTGCTAAAATCCCCTGCTATGAGTTTGTTGCTGTCGATATCCTTCTTTTATTTTATTTTTAAAAATATTTTATTTATTATTTTTAGAGAGAGGGAAGGGAGAGAGGCAGAGAGGAAGAAAGACATCAATGTATGGTTGCCTTTCCCCTGCCTCCTGCTACAGAGCTGGCTGGAGACCTGGCTTGCAACCTCATTGTGTGCCCTGGGTGGGAAGTGAATCAGCAACCTTTGGGTTCAAAGGCTGGTGCCTTATCCACTGTGCCACCAGCCAGGGTGATATCCTTCTCGAAGTTCTTCAATATTTTCCTTATATATTTGAGTGCTTCTAATTTGGGTGCATATATGTTCACAGGGGTTTATATTTTCTTAATAGATTGGTTCCTTAAGTATTATTAAGGATAATTATTAAGTATTAAGTATGACAAAGAAGGACATTTCTTCTTTGTCTCTTTCTATGGTCTTTGTTGTGAAATCTATTTTGTATGATATAAGTATTGCTGCCCCAGCCTTTCCTTCATGTTCACTTTCTTGAAATGTTTTTTTCAATCCCTTCACTTTCAGACTGTAGATCTTTTGTTCTGAAGTGGATCTCTTTCATACAGCATACATGTGGGTCCTGTTTGCTCATCCATTGAGCTAACCTATGTCTTTTGATTGGTGCATTTAATTCATTACATTTAAGGTTATTATTGATAGGTACTTATTCATTACCATTTTTTCACTTTGTACCTGTGTATTTCTGTTTCTCTCTGTTTCTTTATCTTTTTAAAGCAGACCCTTTAGTATCTCTTGCAATGCTGGTTTGGTAGAGATGTATTCTGTTAGCCTGCTTTTGTCTGGGAAACTCCTTATTTCACCTTCCATTTTGAATGAGAGCCTTTCTGGGTAGAGTAGTCTTGATTGTAGGCCTTGTTTTGCATTGCTTGGAATATTTTTTGCCGTTTTCCTTTGACTTATAGTGTTTCTGTTGAGAAATAAGCTGATAACCTTATCAGAGCCCTTTTGTATGTTCTTACCTGCCTTCTTGATGCTTTTAGGATTCTCGCTTTGTCTATGAAATTTGCCATTTTAATTATGATGTGTCTTGGAGTCTACCTGTATGGATTCATCTTCATTGGGACCCTCTGTGCTTCATGAACTTGTGACATTTTCTCATCTCAAGTTAGGGAAGTTTTCTGTCATTATTTTTTCAAACAGGTTTTCTATCCCTTGCTTCTCTTCTCCTTCTGATATCCCTATGATATACATACTATTATGCTTCATGTTGTCCTGCAGCTCTCTTAAAACCTCATTCTTTTTGTCTTTTTCCACTTTATTGCACTCTCTGGGAATTTTTTTTCTATGTTGTCCTTCAGTTCGCTGATCCAATCCTCTGCTTCAGATTTCCTACTTTTGATTCTTTCTACTATGTTTTTCAATTCAGAAATTGTATTCTTTTATTTCCTCCTGGCTCTTAGTGATAGGTTCTGTGTCCTTTTTAATGCTGGTGTAGTTCTCAGTAAGTTCCTTGTAGCTTCCCTGGAAGTTTCCTTGAAGTTGTTTGTAGTTTTCTTCGAGTTCTCTGAACTCATTGAGCTTCTCTATCATCATTAATTTGAATTCCATGTCTGATAGTTTGCTTGCCTCTATTTCACTTGGTATTCTTTCTGGGGATTCCTCCTTTCCTTTCAATGGGGGTTAATTTTTGTCTCCCCATTTTAGGTGACTCTTATTTGTTTCTTCTTTTTAAATTAGTCTGTTTTGACATCCTGTCTTTGTGATGTGATCTTCTGTGGTAGAAGACTTATGGTATTCAGTAGTGCAACCTCCTTGATCTCCTGAATTTGATGCTTTTGAGATGCCCTTTATGCCATTTATTTTAGCTGTCTGGTGGTACTTTAATCTTGGTTGTTGTGTTGGTCTTTGGTGGGTCCTTCTCTCCAGCTAGTTGACTGTCACTCTGCCCATCATTTCTTGTATCCTGTTGTAGCAGTGTACTTTCTTTACCTCCTGGATTCATATCATACCCCAGTCTGAGCCTACTTGGCCTGTTGGAGACTACCAGAGATACACTGTCTTTTTCTTTCTCCTTCAGTTGTTAAGCCAATCAATCTGTGATCAGCCATCAGGTTTATGCATTGCTGGGTGAGGCAGTTTGATTACTATGGGTGGGGCTATGACTTCCCCTCATGCTGACACCACTTGGTCTGCAGGCGATATGGGGCATGGGTCAGCACTGGGACTGGTTGGCTGCTCCCTCTATCTCCTCAAAGCCACTACCCCAAACTCTGCTTAAGCACCTGTAGTCTGCTCTGCCCTTTCTCTGCTTGAGCCTAGGGTAAGTTGGTGCCAATGTATTTTTTGTGTGATCCCTTCAAAAGTTCTCTGTGTCTCTAGCTGTCTCAGTCTAGCAAAACCCCACATCTTTTTGCTTTTCACAGCTGGATTATGTTTTACTTTTCAGTTTTGTTGCTGTAGGCTGAAATGCCCAGCTTGGGGTTTCAACCCTAGTCTTCTCAGGTGGAACCCTTGGCTGCTGAGATGTTTCTCCATCCCTTCTGCTGCCACCATGGGAGCCCAGACAGCCCTCTTATGTCTCTGCACTTCCTACCTGGCACATGATGAAGTGGTCTCTTCTGTTCTATCTGTGGTTATAATGTTTCTCTCCAGCTGGCGTTCTGTTGATTATTCCAGATGATTTCTCCCCACTTAGGTTGTAATTCCAGGAAGGTTCTGGGAGGAGATTGGTGTAGCTCTACTTACTCCTCCACTATCTTGGATCCTGCCTCCAGGCTTATTTCCTGCCTGGATGGGATTTATGTAGCTGCCTCATTACTGCCTATGGACATGAGGAGTGGAGTCTGCCAACCTGGCCTGGCCTGGCCTACCTGCCAGCAGGGGCCCTATATCATCCACAGCTCTGATGTGGCAGCTGAGCTGACCTGGACCAAAAGTAGCATAACAGCTACAGGAACTACAACCATGTATGCACCTATCCTTTCAATTTTTCTTATTCAGATCTATCACTATACCTCTTGCCTATTGACAAGAGAGCTCTCTGCAGCACTGAGGCAGTTAATAGTGTCACAACAAAGTGCCTGTGCTGGTACAACTCAAGTGATCTCATGTTGTTACCCAGCAGGGACTGGCCTGGAGCAGGTCTGCCTAGGGCAGACTGATAGCGTGTGGCTTCTTGACTTCATGCAGGAAAGATGTTGCAAGATGTGTCCTGGTGACTTTGAGAGTACATTTATTAAAGCTGGGGACAGTGGCACAAAGGGAGGACTCAGGGTAAGAGAAGCAACTGGAGAGAGCATAGGTGGTGCTCTGTTTTGGCTCCCAGGAAATGTTATAGGAAGGAGTGAGCCAAGGGTGGGGCTGCTGTTAGCTTACTGAGAAGTCAGAGAAAAATGGGACCTTGAAGATAGGATAAGGGGGTAAGTCTGGGATAAGCTGCCACTGCCCACTGCTCCCTGCTTGCAAATCTCTTGGGGACCCTTACAGTACAGGAGGGAGTAAAAAATTCAAGCCCAATAAGGGGCACAAGTGTGCTCTAGAGTGAGCCCATGTTGAGACTTTGTCCTGAAGGCTTTTCTTTTTCTCCTGCGGGCAAGAATCTTAGGGGAGGGTTTCACCTATTTAACAGCTTTCCAGGTGTGGGTTTTTTTGTGTGTTCAATTTTTTAAAGATTTAATTCATTATTTTTAAAGAGAAAGCCAGGAAGGGAGGAAGAAAGGGAGAGACACAATAAAGTATGATTGCCTTTCACCTGTCTCCAGCTAAGGACCTGGCTGGAAATCTGGCTGCTACCTGGTTATGTGCCCTGACTGGGAATCAAACCAGCAACCTTTGGGTTCACAGACCAGTGCCAAGCCACTCAGCCACTAGTCAGGGCTCCAGGTGTTTTTAATATACTGATGCATCACAAGGAGTACATGGAGGCATTATTCTTTGGTCTGCTGTACTGTTCTTTTATCTTGGGTTTGCCTGGCTTTTAATAGGGTTTTTGTTATTTGTTCCCCTGACTTCATCTGTCCTTGGGTTTAACTGGTACAAATGACATTAATTGGGTCCCTGTTCTTTATTTTCCAGACCAGCAAGATGTAAGCTGTGTATTCTTTGGTTAGAGAGGAGAGGGACAAACCATTTTCTACAGTGCCCTTGGATAGGGGTAATGAGACCTTGCAATTCACCAGCTGGCTGTAGTTTTTCTAATTTTTTTGGCCATTAGAAGCTAGAAATTACATATCAAGGTGGTCAAATTTCAACTTCAGGAGAATATGAGGCTTCAGAAAAGAAAAGGGGCAAGAACCACAGAAGGCGGCTTCCTCTACAATAAAAGCAACTGGCCTGCTAGAGCATCCTGAATGCACAATGGATGAATTGTCATCATCTAAGCTATTTCATCCTATGGTTTGTGAAGATGGTCCATTGGTGCTGAATGAGGTCAGAGAAAACCTTTATGGAGAATGTTCAAAGTTTGGGCCAATTACAATAACTAAGATTTGGAAGCAGCCCAATTGTCCATCAGTATGACTGGATAAAATAACTATGGGGCATTTATACAATGGAATACTACTCAGCCATAAAAAAAATTTTTTTTTCACCCTTTGTAGCAACAATGGATGGACCTGGAGAACATTATGCTAAGTGAAATAAGCCAGTCAGAGAAAGACAAATACAATATAATCTCACTCATATGTGGAACCTAATGAACAAACTGAACTAACACAAGCAAAATAGACTCCTAGATAGAGAGCAGCATGACAGCTCAGGGTAGGGGCTATTTGGGAATAGAGAGATGAAGGGAAAAAAGAGAAAAGACCAAAGGATTTGAACAACAGTATGGTAATTGCGGGCAGGATAGGTGGGAGAAGGTATAAGGGAGACAATGGGAAAAAATAAAAAAATTTTAAAGTTTGGGCCAGTCAGGAAGCCCTTTCTCTTTGACAGGCACCCAGAAGGTATAACCTCTTTGTCCTTGAGGAAGGCAATCATTGCACCAAACCTTCAATGGAAGGTGGTTGGGTGGCTGTCAAAACCCTGTCCAAGTATGAAGTGGGTACTGATGACCAGGCTGAGGAGACCCCAAGAAAAAGGAAAGAAAGGCTGAAAGAGCGGGAAACTTTCTTGAATGTCCCAAGGTCAACAGAGGCAGGCATTTTGTGTTTAAATTTCACCTTTGCTTTCAAGATCAGGGTCTCCTAAAAGCAAGTATTTCCAGAACACCCTAGCACATCAAGGATGAATGTTCAAGAAGCCATAACTAACATGGCACATTTAAGAAACTATATGTTAACCAGAAGCGAAGAACGTTTCCACAATCAAGATCACAGAAAGTCTAACAGGATCCTCAAAGGAGTCAGATAAGATAACATGCTAACAAAATGTCATGTGGAAGTAGATCATGTCAAATCCTACCATTTTATTAAATTTTTTTTTCTCCTTCTGAGTTGGGATTGTTGTAGCAGTATGCACTCTTCAAGCTCCCTGTAGGCTGCATTTTCATTTCCTCCTTCACGTAGGGAAGTGCCTTATAATTCCATTTATTGCCTTGATGTTTTCATGCAATTGTTTTGATATATGATGCAGGTTGTTCTTTTATTTTTATTGTTTTGAGATGTACAATTTATACATAAGTCCTAAAAATGTAATAATTCCTTTGGCATGGTGCCCATGTTGGTTAAATTTGTATAAGGCACTAATTCTGTTTTTGTATTTTAGATGTAGGTTTATGGTTTATATACTGAGGTTAGCATAGCTGTGCTTTTCTTAATGGAATGCTAAAGGCTTTGAGAATGGAGCTTGGATGTATTACAGAAGAATATGTGCTTTCATTGTACATGAAGGCAACAATTAGTTGTAAGATTACATTCTTGTCCACTTGTATTATCTTAGAAGGCAGGTTAATATGTTACACTTAATATTCTCCACAGTTAACATTACAATTTATGAGAAGTTACCTTCTTTTATGTTTTTATTTATTTTTATTGTTGTTGTATTACATCCATCCCCTTTTTGTTCCCCTCTGTCCCCCTCCTGAGAAGTTCTGCTTCTGATGCAGAGGTTTAAATTAGGCTGTGATATGATCAAAAGTCCTTTCAGCATTTCATCTCAAAGGGACACTGTTAGTGTGCCTAAAATGTATTCAGTTTTTTGTTTTTGTTTTTTAATTTTATTGTTGTTATATTACATCCATCCCCCTTTTCCTCCCTCAGTTTTTATTTGAAAAAAGTACATAACAGTACACCTGAAATTAATATAATAATGTATGCAACCTTAATTGAAAATAAAAGGTTTAAACATGGAAAAAAATACATAATGTAATATTTTTCTTGAATTTCTCAGATTTTAAAGTACTATATTAAAGGGAAAAATCAATGTCTTGACTAGCGTTCTTGCAGCAATGCTACTAATGTGAAACTGAGATGGTGAGGCAGAGGAGTAGAGAAATAGATTAGATTCAAGCCTCAAGCTTCCAAAGCATTTTCATAAATGGAAAATACTTAAATTATGAAACAGTTTGATGTAGTATCCTTTTCTAAAAATTCAAACTTTTTACTGATAATAAACATTGCTGTCTGAGTTTTAAAACTTTAGAACAGAGATATAGTAAAAGTAATGCTGTGCCGCATTAAGATTATTGGAAAGTTATTTGATATTGTTTTTATGACTTATATACTTTGTTATAATTTTATTTTATTATAGCATCATCTTTTTGCGTGTGCTGTCATCTCTTAGTGTGTTGCTTATGTGATGTGTACAGGACACAAAGTGTTACTGCCCAAAGTACCAAGGGGGTGTGCAGGGGATGGGATCTTCCTTCCAGATGGTTTTCAGCCTCTGGGCCCAAGATGCTACCATTCCCTTTCTTTCTTCTTCTGAGGCAAACTCAGGAGCAAAATTGATCTGAGGAGCAAGGACTTTAAATCCACAGAAGTGCAATATACCATGCTACAGCCATAAAGGGAAAAAAAAAGAACTAATTAGAAGCCACACACTTTACATATCATTCATTTAAATAAAGGGAGAAATGGTATGAAACAAAACTTAGAAAACAAAATAAAACTGAACAACTGAAATACTACTGGGTAACTGAAAACAACTTAAGTGACCCAAAACCTTACATGTGGCCTGTACCTGGGAGGTGAAAAACTCTGGGAAACTGGAAGTTCCAAATTCTATTCTGATCATTGAAATTAATCTTTAATCTTTGCTACTGATTCAGACACTAAACTTCATGATTTGACTTGATTAGGCAAATTAAGATACATTCATATGATGGGTCATTCTAGAATGACATTATTCTAGCTATAATGTGCCACTGTGGAAGGCTGTTCAAAATATATGTTAAATGAAAACAGTAAGAAGTTTGAAGTAACATTCATGGTATATCATTTATGTAAAAAAAGTACATAATAAACCTAATAATAACATGTACATATGTAAGCATATATATGAGCCATAAAGAAATACATGAAATTATTAAAAGTGATTATTTTTAAGGTGAAATTAAGAGGATTTTTTATTTTTATATCTCACTTTTTCTATAATATGCACTTTTGCAAACTGAAAAAATACATAAGTATTCCTAAAAAACAAGAAGAACTTAATTTTGGCTAAAGGCATATTAAGAAATCAAGCCCTGGCTGGTAGCACAGTGGATAAAGGCGCCGGCCTGTGTAACCCAAAGGTCACAGGTTCCATTCCCCAGCCAGGGCACATAACCAGGTTGCATACCAGGTCTCCAGTCAGGTCTGTGGCTGGAGGCAGGTGAAACGCAACCATACATTGATGTTTCTCGCCCTCTCTGCCTCTCTCCCTTCCCCTCTTTCTAAAAACAATTAAATAAAATCTTTAAAAATAAAAAAAGAAATCAGCTGGCCTGTGGAGAAAAATGTTCAAGCTTGTAAAATTATCATTTCCTTCAGCACAGCATCACTTAATGGAATCATTCTCATCTGTTTTCAAGGAAGAACACCACCCCCCCCAATCCCCTCACCCCCATAAAATATCCCTCTGCATTCCTTCCCTGAAAACCCACACCCTCGTCCAGGCTTGCCACATCAGGGCTGGTGGGAGGGCTCACACATCACTGTCACATTTTAAAAGTAAGTTCACGAACTTTTAAATATGTGACCATTCCCTTCCTGGACAAATATCCCTGCCTAGCAACTTGGGAGAAGACTTTCCATCTGGCTTTCCTGGTCTCCACAGACCTCTGTATCAGGATGGGGTGGCCTGACCAGAGCTCCCTTTCTTGTCCCCGCAGCTTGTTCCACACGCTTTGCCCACTGCTTGTCCCTTCACACATGGCCTCCTCTGCAACCCCTTGGGTGCAGCAGTGCATAAGCTGGCAGCAGCCTAGGAGAGTGGGCTCTAAGCCAGAGTCCTGGAGACCTGGAGACCTGGAACAGGGGGCTTTAGGGAGGAGGCACTGCCCCTGTCTCCATGGACCTCATCTGGGGGGCAGGTGAGGCTGTCGAGAATGTCAGGCCAGGGGCACCTCATGCCTGGGTTTGAGCATGGCCTGTGAAGAATGCTACAGCTCCACAGGGCCACTTAGGACAATTCTTTGCCATGGAACTGACTCAGCTAACCAGACCTGGCTTAGCTTCCATCCAAACAATATTGAAGCATATCATTATAATACACATTGTCCCTACCGGCCAACCTTTGCATTGCCGTTAAGTAAAACATTAAAATGGGTAAAATGTTGTAATTTCCCATATCCAGGTGAAGTCAAAATGGTCTGGGTTTCAGGCTTGAAACGCATCTCATTTTGTACCTGGAAAAGCTGTAGGGGAGGAAGAGATGGGATGAGGTGCAATGGCTACCTGGAGGGGCCACAGGAAGTATTTAAAATCTCCACTGACTCCAGTTTTCGAGTACATCTTGTCTGTGCCCCCAGTGGTTATTGAAAGGAGGGCCAATTTATCCTGCAGTGGAGAAAGCAAATGTATTTATGTGAACTCTAGAGGAGACAAATAAATGCAACTGTGACTTCAGCACAAAGCATTACAATGATCAGGAGCAAATAGAAGGTACAGATTGGGCAACTACCGAGCTCTGCTCTGCCCAGACTTCTAAAAGACAGCAGGCTTCAGTGCTGTGGGGTGAGAAGTGGGTAAGGCCCAGGCACAACCTGGGTGGCTGGGAGGGCTGAATGAGATGGCAGGCGGTGCCCAGTTAATGGTGACATTACTTCTAGTTCAAGCCAGATCTTTGTGACTCAATGTTTTCCTTATATGCACTATTTTGAGGCTTTTAGAATTTTTAAAAAAATCATGTATTTTAATAAGAAATTCACAGCTACCATGTACTGGGTATCTATCAGGTATCTATGAGAGGTAAACTGGGTGAGGACAGGCTAGACTGACCAGGCGCAGAGTAGACAACCATCTGGGAGCCACCCTGTGGCCCAGTCTACCTTCCTAACACCAGCCCAGGCCCTCACCCATGCGCCAGTCAGTTATGGATGCGTCTGTGTTCCTCACTAAATAGGCAAAGCTCCAAGACTTCAGAATCAATGCTTTTTTTCACCCATGGACAGAACACAGGGCTTTTATTTGCACATAGTTGGAGCTTAAGCAATATTTGCTTGTGAAAAAGCAAACTAAAAGTGTAACTTGATGAGATGCACCCGGTCCCTCCATCCATCTATAATGATCCTTATACCAGAGAACATACCTTGAGAAAACCGGAATCATAGAATCCTGGAAGGTCGAAAGCAAACCCCTGGCATAGCACCCTGTCCATCCAGCCCTTCAGGATGGCCGGCATGCTGAACCAGTACAGCGGGAACTAGAGACAATACCAAGGAGAAACAAATGCTATGGTTGTCTCAGGTTTCATAGTTTAGTCCCTCTAGTGACTCAGAAGGAATTCTGCTGTCCTCTTCCAGGGTGACTAAGCAGGCAAGTTTAACCCATGGGGCAGTGTGAGGAAGGACATTTCTTCCCTTTCACTGGGAGGCATGCAGTGTGATTCTGTGCTGGTGTAGAGGTAGGGGCAGAGTTGGCAGTGGTCCTGGTGGCTGTTACATGTGGCTCTGCATTCCCCAGTGACAGCCCCCATATGCTGGCCCCCAGGCAGGTGGGAAGGTACTGGAAAGCTCTGCTAGACACTAGCTCTGTGGCAGCAGTCTCTGTGACTGATGCAATGGCAGAACAAGAGGAAAGGTGTGGAAGAAGTCTTCCCCTTTGTGTGCCTGGGGGTGAGCTGCTGGCATCTGGGAGTCAGACTGAGATAGACTCTGAGAGCCCTCAAATTTTGACACAAACTGAAGCCTATATCCCACACAGTTATCAATGAAAAGAGATGAACACAGACAATAATCTATTACTAAAGGTGAAAGGAAGTCTATGTTTCATGGCCTTTCACTATAAACCTAACTCGGGACTTGACATTGAAATCCAAGCTTCACATCCTATGATAATGGCAAGTTATTTAACCACTCTGCACCTCCTTTTCCTAATTTGCAAGCAGAACTACTCCTAGTTCCTAACTCACAGCATTGCAGTGAGGATCCAGAACAGAGTGCCTACTCAGTGAAGAATGAGCTATGGTGACAGTAGCAGTGGTGCTGAATGAAAGAAAGAAACTAGCAATACAGACCTCCTGGGAAAAATATCAGAAAGAAGGGAGGAGGGTGGCAGAAGAGATGTGATATGTGGTAGGATAAAAAAAACAAAAACAAAAATGTTATTAAAAGAACAAGCCCTGGCTGGTAGCGCAGTGGATAAGGTGCCGGCCTGCGAACCCAAAGGTCGCAGGTTCGATTCCCCAGCAGGGCACATAACAAGGTTGCAAACCAGGTCTCCAGTCAGGTCTGTGGCTGGAGGCAGGTGAAAAACAACCATACATTGATGTCTCTCTCCCTCTCTGTCTCTCTCCCTCTCTGCCTCTCTCCCTTCTCCTTCTTAAAATAATGAAATAAAATCTTTAAAAAAAATTTTTTTAATAAATAAATTAATTAAAAAAAGAAAAAAGAACAGCCCTTGGCTTGCTTTAGCTACCTACTACTTGAGAGTCAGCTGACCTCAGGGAGACAGGAAGGACAGTGAGAGAGCTTCATGCGGTTATGAGACTAATGTTGATACAGCCCATTGTCCTAGTGCCAGAATGGGGTGGTTTACCCCTTCCAGCCCTCAATCAGGGTTGGGAAACAAATAGTCTGGACCAATCAGTTCCATCTGTAGAGTCTCTGGTCCTTGGTGTTAAATGAGAGGACAGCACCATCAAGCAGAGAGAGGCAGATGAGACTCAGAGAAAGAAAGAGCAGAGGTATCCAAGCCCCTGTTCCAACTCTCCTGTGCCATAGTCTGTCCTTGGTTTCAGGAGTCCCAAGGCCCTAAGAGTAAATTCCTCTTTCTTTCTAGTTTGACTTGGATTCCCATCAATCTGATGACTCCCCAAAAGAATGTGCTTATTTTGCTGCCAGGCTTAGGGTCACACCAACAACAGCAAGCCTGTGGCAGCCTTGGTGAGTTGAAAGTTCTTAGAAGCAGTGTCCTGGGCCAGTTCTTTCTGTAATGAAGCACATGGCCCTGGAACAATCTGTGAATGAACACAGCAGGTGAGGCAATCAGTGAGAGGCAGGAAACTAATTTTCTTCTTAATGATTAGGATATTTAAGGCAGAGGCTGCATCTGACTCAGTATAGACAAACCCGGTTTTCATGAAGCCCCTGCCTGTCTGGGAGTGGGGTTCAGAAGGGAATGAAGGCACATGATATACATGATTCAGACATTTCTTGGACCACTGAACTAAAGGCAAAATACTTCCTATGTACTTAGGGGTCAGGATTTTGAGTAAGTGATATTGGCTGTATGAATCTTCTTACCTAAGTAGATAAAAATGAGTGTGCAAATGTGCTAAAAACATCAACACCACTTCTAGGAGCATGAAATTCAATATTTGGAAAGCGTTTGTACATAGAATGAATCTAATTCATTACAATGATTAGAAGAAAACAAACCTGAAATATCACTAGGTCCGCTTCCTGAACCTTTTTCTGCTCATCAATTATGTCACTGGTAAGAGACCTCTTCTTGCAGGCTTCATACGCTTCCACACCGTAACTGAAAACCTCAGGATTAGAGAGAGCACCTGCAGAAAAAGAGGCCAAACATTCTCGTTCTCAGGGGAGTGCCACAGCCCATCCAGGCCAATCCACTAAAGTCATTTACCCTGCACTCCCCAAAACAAGTCACCAGGCATTCACTGAGACCCAACCAGGTAGTCAGGCTATGGAAATAAAAAGAAAGGAAACTACTGTCCTTACCTTCAGGGGATTTAAATTCAGTAAGAGAAGTGGATAAATAACTAAACAACTGATTAACACACAAAACAGGATTGATCAGCTAGCTCAATCCAATGCATGTGGTCTAACTATACAGTGTGTTTTCAGTACACTGGTGGCTTAAAAAGGCAGTGAGTGACCAGCTCTGTTGGCCCTTTAACAAATAGATCCCAGGGAATGAACAGAGTGAACTGGGTTTTAAAGATGGAGCAGGAGTTCACCAGGCACCCTGGAACACTACAGGAAAGTGGAAGGGCATACTGGGCAGTGTGTCCAACAGCCTGACCAGCGCAGAAAAGGGCCACCAGGAGCACATCTGAGGAATGGTGAGGAAAGCCAGGAAGAATGCATGTGATGTGACTGCAGAGACAGGCCTTATGCTCTTATGTGCCTTGCTAAGGAGATTAAACTTTTCATGTACATGGGGAGCCATGTGGTTTAAGAGAGAAAATTAATTCTCCGATTTGGGATTAGAAAAGCATACTGTAGCAGCAGCAGTTCAAGAGCAGGCCTGGGGCGGGGTGAAAGTAGGTGTAGTAGACTAGGAGGAGGTTTTTTAGGACTAGAACTTAGACAATTACCCTACAGCAACTGCAGTGAAAGATAAATTATTTTGATCTACACCTTTCGTTGGCTCCTGTCAACAAAAATGACTCATCAGAAGGCATTAATCAGTATTAACAAGAGATTACCATTTATTGAGCCTTTCTTTTACAGGTGCTGTCCTCCACACACTTTCCCTTCTCTATCTTCACCACAAACGATGAGATGGGTGCTATTCCCAATCTTCCCAGGAGGACACTGAGATTTAAAAGAGGCCAGTGACTAATTCAATGCCACAGGGCCCTAAAGGGGCAGCAAAGGTGGGGAGGATGGAGGCACAGTAGGAATCACTCCATACTTGGTGTCTGGCCAGGAGCAGGCCAACTCCAGGCCACCTGGAGAAGAGCCAAAAGGCAAACTGGACCCTCAGGTCTTCAGTATATTCAAAATTTAAAAACACTTTTCTTTGCTTCATCTTTTAATTTATCTGTATTTCATTTTCATTCAAATTAACAAATATTGAGTGTTTCTATACATGAGGTTCAGTATTGATAGGAAACCCAAAGAGGCTAACTGCCGCTGGCAAGAGGCTGTGTTCTCACAGGGAGGTTACGAGGTAGGGATTGGCTACCCATGGTATGTGGAACTGATAGCAGGCATTGGGGGTGGTTTTATAATCAAACAGACAAGAGATAGATGAGCAAGAAAAAACAACCAAATTTAATACATACATACATACATACATACGGAAAACCCACGTACCTGAGAGATTCAGAAATCCCAAAAGGTATGAGAGGTTCAGGAATAAGACTCTCAGCTAGGGGGCTTCAAAAGGTCATTGCAAGAGGATAACAAAAGCAGCTGTTTAGTAAATAGAAATTTGTCCTGCCCAATAGATAGGTCAAAAGAGGTTATCTCTAATCTCTTATTATGGGCAAGGCCCCTAATTTGAGTTTTCTCAGGTAATTAAGGGAGGGGCAGAATTTTCTGTTGAGCCCAAAACTAAAGTTGCCCTTATCTCAAAACAATCCCTGTACCACAAACACACATTGAGGTGGCTCATTCTGAACCCCCACAATAGTAAAGAGTCAATAAAATATGCATAAGCCAAACATATTTTAGATAAATTTAAAAGAGTAAATATTGAAGGAAAGCAGAGTTTGCCATCCCAAAATATGTCTCTTTGGGGATACTGATTATATTGGGCTGATTAATTTTAAGAAACAGAAGACATATGCCCTGGCTGGTGTGGCTCAGTGGATTGAGAGCCGGCCTGCGAAACAAAAGTTCACTGGTTTGATTCCCAGCCAGGACACATGCCTGGGTTGCATGCCAGGTCCTCACTTGGGGGTGTGAGAGAGGCAACCAATCTTTCTCATGCATCCATGTTTCTTTCCCTCCCTTCCTATCTTTCTCTAAACAATAAAATATTTTTTAAAAGAAACACACACATACACAGACACACACACACACACACACCAACAGACATGAGAAAAGCTTTGTAAAACAAGTAGAAATTACCCTTTACAATATGGATAAAAAAAAAAGGGGCTCTGTAATAAATCCACTAAAGTAACCTCACATGGCAACTTGATCATAAATTTCTAACTGGGCAGGTCATGATGGGTAGTCATACCTCAAACCTATAAACTTCTCTAGTAAAAAGTAATCTTTGCCTTAAACAAGCCCTACTCATTGTCCTTGGGTAGTTTAAACATATAAAAATAAATACACAATTTTTTCTAAATAAATTCTGTTGTTTTGGGGGGGTCCCCCTCATAAAAGAAACTAAAACTGTCATTCTCAGGAGCATCTGAGATCTTGCTTCCCAGCAATGTTGTCAGTTTTGACCCAAATAAATTATAAAAATTCTCTACAGGTTTGGACATTCTTACACAGCATTATGACACTTAACATTTGCAAGGGAAATCTCCATTTGTAAGGGTGTTTCCCGCATTCTACCAGGAAGACAAAGTTACCTAAATCTCTAGAAACTGTTATCAATGGGAAAAGCTTGAACTTAAATCTGAACAATCTTACCCTAGTTTATTGTGCTTTTTCTGATAACCTCCCATATCAAAGCAAAAGTATCCAAGTATCACACACAAAAAAATAGTTTTATTAAGTGTGGTTGTGGAGAGGCCTTTCTAAGCAGGAAGGAAATCAGAGCCATAAAAGAAAGACTGACACATGGCTTGAAATACAAGTTAGAAACAACATAAATATAAATCAACAGAGGAAATGGTAAATTACATACTACTGTGTACTACATAATCTTTAGAAAAGACTTCTGGGCCCTGGCTGGTGGCTCAATGGATTGGCCCTGGCCTGTGAACCCAAAGGTCTCTGGTTCAATTCCCCATTCAGGTCACATATAACCAGGTTGCAAACCAGGTCTCCAGCCAGGTCCCCTGCTGGAGGCAAGTGAAAGGCAACCATACATTGATTCTTCTCTCCCTTTCTTTCTCCCTCCCTGCCCTTCTCTCTGAAAATAATGAATAATATCTTTAAAAAAAAAAAAAGACTTCTGAAAGCTTTGGAGTAAAGCAAGTTCTATGACAATTGCTATGAAATTCTATGGCTATAGAATTTCAAATCTTAAATAAATATAAAATTTTGTTGGTATTTACAGTAAGCTCTATAATGATCCATACCACAAAGTTAAGCTTATTTGTCTCTGGGTTAAGTATAGGACTATGTGAAAGGGACTGTACTTTTTACCTTATATTCACCTTGTTCACCTATATTTTAAAATACTTTTGCAATAAACTGTGTTACTTTAGTCACTTAAAAAACAGTGAATACTTAATGAAATATCCTCTATTCTCCCAGTCCATGCTCTGTTGTTCATTAAGTGAAAATAGTTGACTGATTTATTTAAAAAAAAAAAGACCAGAAGAGACAAGGATGTCAACTATTACCATCAGTACTAAATATTAAATCTGGGGGTCTCATTAACACAATTACCAACAAAAGAAAATTAAATGTATTAAATAATGGAAAAGTAGAGATGAAATTATCATTATTTGCTAATTACAAAACTGTATATTGGGAAAGCCCCAGAACATAAGCTGACAACTACCACAAACAATAAGAAAATGATCAGTGTCTGGGTACAAACACACAGGTGGATGCAGAGGCACATACAGAGAGAAAAAAAAAATGAGTTGTTAAGAATTAGGCAATATCTGTATGAAGAAAACTTACACAGATCTGGATGATTGTTGTAAAGAACCATCATATGCATTTGCATGTGAGCAAATGCAAAGCTATATCGTTCTTTGGGATAGAAGGAATCAGCATCATAAAATTTCATCTGTAAATTTATTGGGGTCCACATAAAAATATCACCTGGTTACTCTTTGAATTTGGAAAGCTATTTCAAAAGATTTTATGGAAAAGCAAAGTAAAAATAGTAATAATAAATAGAAAATAAGAAAAATGAGGTCAACCTAACTTTATCAGATATTAAATTATTTGCCAAAATAAATAAAACCATTTGGTACTGAGTCATGAACAAATAGGGAAAATAACTATAACAGAGTGAAATATATGTAGAAATTTAGACAACAACGAAGATGGAATTTTAAATCCAGGGCAAATATCTGGATCATGCAATGAATGGTGATGAGATAACTGAGTAGTCGGTTGGAAAAAAACTGGACCCATACCACAATAAATTTTGGATAGAGTATTTAAATTTAAAAAGTTGAACCTGTTAAATTTAGAAGAAACTATAAAACACTTTTAAAGTAAGCTTTGAATTATATAAATATGACTCAAAATCCAGATATCAAGTCAAAAAGTTTGATCTATGATCAATAGCCAACTACAGACTTTGGGTCAAGATGGCAGCATAGACAGACATGGGCTTACCTGTTCACACAACAACCACATCAAAATTACAACTAAAATATAGAACAACCATCACTCAGGCCTCTCAGATATCAAGTTGAATGAAAGTCTGACAAGTATGAAATTGAGTTGAATGGAAGTCTGGCAATTACAGAATTAAAGAAATCATCCATCCAGACTGGTAGGAGGGGGAGGGGTACGGACACAGAATGGGCTAGTCCCACACCCATAGGTGATGGATAAAAATTCCGGAGGAATATCTTGAGAGCAAGGAGTCCCAGCCCCATACCAGGCTCCCCAGCCCAGGATTCTAGTGCCAGGAACATAAGTCCACACAACTTCTGGCTGCAAAAACTAGCAGCAATTATTTTGGTGAAGGAAACTGCTGGATCCCCAAACAGTTTCTCTTAAAAAACCCACACATGGGCTCACCTACTCAAACTCACTGTCTCTGAGCTCCAGCACTGGGGTAGCAGCTTGAAAGGCACCAGCGGTATACAGGGAGAAACTGAAGTGTCTGGCATCAAGGTGAGCAGAGGCCATTGGCCATTTTCTAAACCCTCTCCCCAGAGAGCTGGCAAGATGGTGCCATATCTGAGGCTCCATCAAACTGGCTAACACTGTTTGACTCACTTTGGAGATCCCCAGACACTCTGCCCCATCCAAATGACAGGCCCACACAAACTGCTTTTCCATGTGAATGGCTGGTCTTGGCTCACGTTTCACAATTTCCTCAATCCTCTCAAACAAGCAAGTGCTGGCCTCAGTGAGCCCCAGGCCCAGCACAGGCAGCAGCCAGCCTAGATTCACAGTTTGGCTTCACCTGGGAATCTCCAAGCCCAGCACAAGTAGCAGCATCTCAGATTGCTTCACAGCTCAGGCAGGGTGCCCTGGACCAAACACAGATGGAGGCTGAACTTGGCCGGCACTACTTGGGAAACCGCAGAGCCTGTGAACCCACTGGACAGCTATAGGCCAGATAGGAGCTCCATGACTCTGCCCTTACACTACTGATCCTCCACAGAGGTTGGTGGACAATGGTCACAGCCAGTACTTGCAGCTGACTGGCCTAGGTAAATCCCTCACATTGATCTGCCAACAATAACCAAGAGTCACCTCCTGTGTGGGTATTTAGCCCACACAGGAGGTACCTTGAGTACCCAGCTTGGATGATAGTGGAGGCTGTGCCACTGGACACTGAAGGACACCTACTACATTAGACCACACTACCAAGACACAGAGTCAAAGCAGCTCCACCTAATACACAGAAACAAACATAGGGAGGTTGCCGAATTGAATAGACAAAGAAAATGGCCCAAGTGGAAGAATAAATCAAAACTCTAGAAAAAGGCCCTGGCTGGTGTGGCTCAGTGCATTGAGCCCCTGCCTGCAAACCAAAGGGTCTCAGGTTTGATTCCTGGTCAGGGCACATGCATGGGTTGCATGCCAGTTGAGGGGGTGCAGTGAGAGGCAACCACACACATTGATGTTTCTCACCCCCTCTTTCTCCCTCCTTTCCCCTCTCTAAAAACAAATAAATCAAATCTTTAGAATAAAAAACAAAAACAAAACAAAACAAAAAAACAAACAAACTCCAGAACAAGAACTAAGTGAAATGGAGATAGCCAACCAATCAGATGCAGAGTTCAAAACACTGGTTATCAGAATGCTCCAAGAACTCACTGAGTAGAGCAAATGCATAGGGGAAGAAATGAAGGCTATACTAAGTGAGGGAATCAACAGTGAAGGAAAGAAAGCTGGGGTTTAAATCAATGAATTGGAACATAAGGAAGAAAACAGACAACCAGTATAGAATGAAGAAACAAGAATGAAAAAAAATGAGGATAAAATAAAAAGGCTGTGATATCTCCAAAAGTGCCAACATGTAAATATAGGGATGCCAGAAGGAGAAGAGGAAGGGCAAGAAATTAAAAACTTATTTGAAAAAAATACCTTCCTTAATGTGGCAAAAGAAGTAAGACATACAAGTCCAGGAAGCAGACCACACCAAGACACATTATGATTAAAATGCCAAAGGCTAAAGATAAAGACAGAATCTTAAAAGCAGTAGGAGGAAAGCTGAGTTGCCTGCAAAGGAGTTCCCATAAAACAATCAGTTGATTTCTCAAAAGAGACTTGAAGGCAAGAAGGGACTGGCAAGAAGTATTCAAAGTGATGAAAAGCAAAGACCTACAACCAAGATTACTTTATCTAGCAAAGCTATCATTTAGAATGGAAGGGCAGATAAAGTGTTTCTCAGACAAGGTAAAGCTAAAGGAGTTCATTATACATGAAATGTTAAAGGGACTTATTTAAGAAAAAGAAAAAGATCAAATTATTAACATTAAAAAGGCAACAAATGCACAACTATCAACAATTGAATCTAAAAAAAACAAAAACAAAAACAAACTAAGCAAACAACCAGAACAGGAACAGAATCATATATATGGAGATTACTTAGAGAGTTATTAGCTGGGAGTAGAAAGGGAGAGATTGAAGAGAAAGGTGCAAGGATTAAGAAGCATTAACTGGTAGGTACAAAATAGACAAGGAGATATCAAAACCAATATAAGAAATGGAGAAGTCAAAGAACTTATTGGCATGACCCATGGACATGAATCCCTTTAGGGAAGGGATTGCTGGATGGAAGGGGGATCCTGGGCAGAAAGGGGCAAAGAAGCAAAAATTAGGACAATTGTAGTAGCATAATCAATAAAATATTTAAAAAAATAAAAAGAGCAAAAATTAATTAGAAAAAGCTTTAGCTAGATGAGCTGATAAACTGTAAGCAGTGGATTTTACAATACATTTTCATAATCTTCTCATGGCAGTAACTTAAAAACAAAGCCTAGAAGGTCTCTTTGTGTCTGTCTATATGTTCCTGAGTATTGTTTAGTATTTTCTATCTCTGAGTGGTATTACTACTTTGCATCTGACCCCTAGTAATTGGATTAAACAAAGAAGCTCTTACATAAAAATTCTCAAAAATATAATAGAAACTAACCCAAGTGCTTTTCAGGATCATGAGATCTGGGGGAAAATATTTTATATTAAATCTGGTTTGAGTTTGGTTTGTTTAAATAGGAGCATCTTTAGAGCTATTAGCATATAATACTTTTATTCTACCTGGCTTTATTAGTAAAATAAATCCATGCTATCTTGGCTGCAAAATCTGTCAGAAAGAAAAATAACTCAGTATAATGAAATTTTCATAAATAAACATAATTGTTAAGATCAAATAATTTAAATCAATATAAGTAGAAAAAAAGATATTTTAGGTGAATTCTTTAGTCATAATTATATTTATGTGTACTTAAAAATGGCTTCCTAAATCTTGTTGACTTGAAACGTAAGAGTCAAGTTAAGTTCATTAAATATCCAGATCATTTACAAATAAGGTAAAGTAATAAAACATTAATTATTGAACATTGGTTGATCTACCTTTGCCTTGTTATTAAAGAGAAATGAAAAAATAAATTCTAATCTGTTAAGTAAACATGTCTGTGCCACACTGAAAGGCTTACTATGATAAAAATCACATATTTCTAGAAATTTTATATATATATGGTACACACACACATTTATCATTCTAAGCAATACTGGTACAATTCACAATTGCTTATTTATCAATAGAAAGTAAAGTTTCCTTTTAATGGTTAAGAATTCCAGTATGGATAGACCTGGAGAACATTATACTAAATGAAATAAGTCAGTCAGAGAAAGAGAAATACCATATGATTTCACTCACATGTGGAATGTAGTGAACAAACTAACAAGCAAAATAGAGACAGACCCGTAGATAGAGAGGAGATAACAGTTAAGAAGAAGGAGGTGGAGGGATTGAGCAAAAAGGGGGAAAATTTCCAATATGTAATAAAGCTATTAAAAACTAATATGAAAAGCAACTGTGTTTATAAAAAAAGCAGGCTGCATTTTGGCTTTTATAAAAAGGATGTGTTTTTGTTAAGGAAAATTAAAGTAATTTTACTTTGATTGTTTCAGAATGGGTAAGAGAATGAACTAAAATAAATGCAGAAAGTTGTAGAATATTTATGAGTGAAATAAGATTGAATAAATTCATTAAAAGGGTTTTAAAAATAAGTTTTATATCAATAGTAGTTATCCACTTAACTTAATATTATCTTATCCACTAATTTAATCTTATCCACTAAAAAATCTAAATTTTCTTGGACCATTGGTTTGCTCCCAAAAAGATAGTGTGAAAAGTTTTTCTGCTGAAAAAACAAGATTCTGTTTTATCAAAATAATATTATGCTTTATGTCATCTTAATTAGGTCTTTTACTGCTTAAGAAAACTGAACCTGCTCAGTGGTAAGAGCTACCTTTTCGTATTTGAAAATCCCTAGCTGACTTTCATGGAAAGGCTACTGCAACTTCATAAAGGTTGTGGCACATGTAGATGAAGTCTATTCTGCTTCTGCAAAAGTGGCTCATCATTGCTAGTCTTTTGCCATCCTGATACCCTTGTAACATGGCAAGAAGCTGCTCCTGAATCAGAGAAGATGGGTAAACAATGGCTACAAATTAAATAAATAGTTGGAGCTACGGGAAACCCAAGACTGCCCCTTGGTCCTTCTTGCTCCTTGGCAAACACTTTTTTTTATTTTTTTGCATTCCTTCATCCACCATAGTATATTTCAGCTGAACTTCATTAAATCGCCACTTAGTTTTGGTTACCAATATGCTCTTGTTGTTGTACGTATGTATGTTTTCCATATGGATTGAAGCCTTCCCCTGGCTCAAGGCTGATGACCTCACTGTGGCACAGAAACTGTTAAAATGTGGTTCCCATGTGGTATACCTTCCACAGTCCCTAGTGACCAAGGCACCCACTTCACTGAGCAAGTGAAGCCTTGACAGGAAGCCTTGCAAACTTCTTGGAATTATCACTGACTCTATCACTCTCAGTTATCAGGCAAGGTTAAGAGAACTGATTGAAAACAGAATTTGAGCAGAATAAACCTTAATTACAAGGAACTGAACAAACTAGTGGCGATGATTACAACTTTTATGACACATTTTTTGAAATATTGCTGGTTCTTCAATATTTATTAATGAATTTTAAAAGATTTGTTTTCTCTTAAGCTATCTATCATTTAGAATATCGTAAATAACAACTTTGTAAACAGAACTGAAATCTTTTTCTCACTACTTGAACCCTCCAGGATTCAGAAACTCTGAGTATTCTTATTTTCATGCCAATATGGTTATTTGCACAAGTTCAATGAGATCTTTCCTTACAACAGTATGCAATTAGAAACTGGTTATATTACCAAGACTTTGATTGGAATGTCTTATATGAGAAGACACACATAGACTCAGAAATGACCAGCTTTAAGAAATTAAGACTGACTTATAGAAGACAATAAACCCTTAGAAATACTGGCCTGGTGTTTTGCTTATAGGTTTCTCAGAAACCTTTCCAGGTGAGTAAGGAAGGTCACTTCCTGGCAGGTGCAGGAACCTCACTATATTCTGAGGACCTTGAGAAGACAGGAACTCACTTAAATATATAGGTATTGCTGGCAACTATGATGGCAAGTCCTTACCTTCACTTCTCTGACATTTAAAAGTTCAATCTGAAGATTTCTTAAGAAAAATTTCAGCGAAACAGATTTAAAAGAGCTCTATATGGTTAATTACATTATTGTTGTACCTATGTAAATAACAGTCCAAGATTACTGAAACTAGAATTATTTTGCGAACAACTTCATCTTAATTTGACTATTTTAGTAAAAATGGTAATGAATTTAGGGAAAAAATTACATTTCAATAATACACTTTTGTGGATGTTAGAGTTCAGTGTCATTTTATTGTCTTTTGAGATGTTGTTTTCACCTGTAAACTGTCCTGAATCTAGAAGTGTTCTAGCTTCCTCTAATATCTGGCTATAACTCTCCAAACTAATGATTCAATCTTTACCACATACTTTGATTTTGAATCCCTGAGAACTAAAACTGTCCTTTCCATAAGGCCAGCAAGGTAGAAATGGGGCAACTTGATATAAACTTCAGAGAAATTATCACAACAGCTCACATATGGACAACCTTTGTGCCTTCTGCAGAAAGATCACCAGAGATATTCAAGAGGAATCTATCAGACTGTCATTGCCTGACTTCAGTCCATCTGAAGATGCTTTGAACCAGACATCTAGAAATCTCAACTGACTGCCTTCAAAACTTAGATCACAGTCTATAGAACTGGGATTACAGTCAGCTCCAACCATTGTTTTTATTTTGTTTCTATAGAAATGTCTCTTATTAAATTCCTGATTGCTTAGACCATAGGCCTAACTTTGGGAACCACCTGCATTATTGACTCATGAAATGAGACATAATTGTTCAAATAAAACTCTTCTCAAGATTGAAACTGGTTTAATCAGATCTGGAACAATCTATCACCCCCCATCCCAAATTCTGAAATGTGAAACCTCTCTGAAAGTGTCAAAGGCAAGATTGAAAAGGTTCAGGACAGGTCTCTTGGAAGGTGCGTGCCACTAGCATGTGAATTATTTTGAACTAAAGGCAACTCAGACCCTGCTGGTTCACAAGAAACTTTTCCTTTCCAATAAATATTTTAAATTAGGGGCCTTGTCAATAACACTTGTTATTGGAAGAAGTAACTTTTTATGACCTAACTATACCACAGAGCTAACTGCTAATTACTAACATCGGCTTTTCTTATCTTCCTCTGAATGCCCTTCCTCCTCTGGGAAGCCCCTAGGTACCTTACCTCATCCTTAGGTCAGAATGCCATATATACCTCATTTTCCTTTTCTGTCTCTGAACCTTGCATGTATGTAGAGTCTCTGACTCTCTCATGTATGTGGGAGATTAAATTTGGTTATTCTATCTTTTTATTATTTTTTCCTTTTTAAAAAAATTTATTGATATTTAAAGAGGGAAATAGAAAGTGAAAGAAACAGAGATTTATTGTTCCACTTACTTATGCATTCACTTGTTGCTTCTTATATGCACCCTTACTAGGAATCAAACCCACAATCTTGATGTATCAGGATGATGCTCTAATCAACTGAGATAGCCAACAAGGGCTGGTTATTTTCTCTTGATGATGTGTCTCATGTCTATTTTATTATTAGACTATCCAGAATAATCTAGAAGAACAAAGGAAAATTTCTTCCTCCTCCACAATAGTAAAGGTCACTTATAATGAGAAAATGCAAATTAAAACTATACCAAGAGACCATTTTTTTACTTGTAAAATTGGCAATCATCAAAAAACTAACTGGTAATATTGTTGGTGGTGATAGTGAGGAAACAGGCACTTGCAAACATTGCTGGTAGGACTGTAAATTGGTACAACATTTATGGAAAGCAATTTGATATTATCTATGAAAATTCAAAATGCACATTCCCACCCTGGCTGGTGGCTCAGTGGACAGGTGCTGGCCCATGAACCCAATGGTAACTGGTTCGATTCCCCAGTCAGGGCACATAACCAGGTCTCCAGCCACACCCTTAGCTGGAGACAGATGAAAGGCAACTACACATTATGTTTCTCTCCCTTTCTTACTCCCTCCCTGACCTTCTCTCTGAAGATAATGAATAAAATCTTTAAAAAAATTTCATTATAAAAAGTGCACATTCCCTTGCACTAGCCATTTTACTTCCAGATACACTAACATATGCAGGAAAATACATACGGCCATGATTATTCACTGGAGCATTGTTTGTAACAGCAAAAGATAAAAAATAACCTAAAGGAACCCTTTAGCAGAGGCTACTTAAACAATGACCTTCATACAGCGGGCTGGTTTGAAACAGTGAAAAAAGAACAGTGGAGAGATGCAAGATGGAGGCATAGATAGACATGCTGTGTCTCCCTCCACAACCAGAAACAGGTACATCTACCTCAAAACTGCAGACATTCAGAAATTCCAGAAGGTCAAATTGTATGGAGGTCCAACAAACAAAAGATAGAAGAAAGACTCATTCAGACAGGTAGGAGGAGCAGAGCCAGGACACAGAGGAAGCAGTTAGTTTAGTGGATTGCCGTGGAGTTGGCGGTACTGCTATACAAGTTGGTGGTACAGGCAGGAGAGCAACAGAAGTCTGCCCTCAAGAAGAGAAATCACCGTAGGAACACCTATTGAATGCTCCCAGCACCAGATCTGGCAGCTCACCGTCCCAGTGTCAAAGGAAAAAATAAAGCCATATTGCTCTTTCTGACTGTGAAAACCAGTGGGGGTTGAGGCAGAGAACCTATCAGTCTGACAAAGAATCCATTTGTTTAGAGGCCCCCATGGTCCTGAAATGTCCACAGACCCACCCACCTTGGAAAACATGGACAGGGCAACAACTAGAGAGGAGCTTATCCTACAAGGGAAGTGAGAGAAGTGCTTGAAAAAGGGGAAAGTTCTGAGTAAGCAATATTGTCTCCCTCTTAGACCCTTCCCTCACATACAGTGCCACACTGGTGAAATGGGTCACCCTGTACTGACAAATACCTAAGGCTCCACCCCTTACAACTAACAATAGCAACAGCTCTACCTAAGAAACAGTACACTGGAGCCTGTCAAGATGTGAAGTCTGAGAAATATGACTCAAAAAAGGGAACAAATCAAGGTCATAGTGGCTTACCTAAGTGAAAGAAATATCCAGCCTAACAAACAGTTAGCCAGATTGACAGATGCACAGTTTAAAACGCTGGTGATAAAGATGCTCACAGACTTGACAGATATGCTTGAGTACAATAACACATAAGGGAAAACGTGAAGGCTAGGCCAAGTGAAACAAAGGAAAATACACACAAAACCAATGGTGAAGGAAAGGAAAGCTGGGTTTAAGTTAACAATTTGGAACATAAGGAAAAAATAGTCAACATAGAAGATGAAAGCAAGAATTGGAAAAAACAAGAAGAGGCTTAGAAACCTCTGGGACAACCTGAAGCATGCCAACATCTAAATCATAGGGATGCCAGAAGGAGAAGAGGAAGGGCAAGCAATTAAAAACTTGTGTGAAAAAAAGATAAAGAAAAACTTCCCAAATTCGGCAAAAGAAAGAGACATACAAGTCCAGGAAACACAGAGAGTCCCAAACAACCTAGATCTAAATCAAACCACACCAAAACACATCCTAATTAAAATGCCAAAGATTAAAGATAAAGAGGGAATCTTAAAAGCATCAAGAGAAAAGAACAAAGTTATCTACAAAGGGGTTCTTATAAGACTACCAGATGATTTCTCAAAAGAAACTTTGCCAGCAAGAAGGGCCTGGCAAATATTCGTAATGATGAAAAGCAAGGACCTACAACCAAGAGCATCTTACCTAACAAAGCTATAATTTAGAATGGAAGGGCAGATAAAGTGTTTCCCAGATAAGGTAAAACTAATAAAGGAGTTCATCATCATCAGGCCCTTATTATATGAAATGCTGAAGGGATTTATTTTAAAAAAGAGTATCAAAGTTATGAACATTGAAAAAACAACAAACTTACAACTGTCAACAACAGAATCTAAAAAATAAATAGGAAAATGAAAACAAACAAAGCAAGCAGCCAGAAAAGGACCAGAAACATAGGTATGGGGATCATTGGGAGGGTTATCAACTGGGAGGGGAAAGGGGGTGAAATGCAGAGATGATACAGGGATTAGGAAACATAGTTGATGGGTACAAGATAGACAGGGAGAAGATGAGAATAATAGAGGAAAGAGTGAAATTAGAGAGAACTTATATGCACAACCCATGGACATAAGCTAAAGAGGGTTGGACTATGGGAGTTCCCATAGGAGGGGAGTAAATGGAAAAGAATTTGGAATAACTGTAACAGCTTAATCAATAAAACATACAAAAAAAAAAAAAGAAAAGAAAAAGAAAGCAATGTGCAAAACAACATGTATGTATAATACACTACATGCTTTAAAATGTAGAATACACCAGTAACTGTGTGGTACAACACAGACTATCTCTGACAGGATATCGAGAAAATGGATAACGTTTATGCCTCAGAAGCAATGAAACTGGGTATCTAAGGAACAGGAAACAAACTTGCACCATGGAATTCTTGATGAGAATTACACACTATGTGCAATGATTATTGTTTTTTCAAAACATTCTTAATTAAGGCCCTGGCTGGTGGCTCAGTGGATAGGTGCTGGCCTGCAAACCCAAAGGTTGCTGGTTCGATTTTCAGTCAGGGCACATAACCAGGTTGCAAGGCAGGTCTCCAGCCAGGTCTCCAACCAGGTCCATAGCTGGAGGCAAGTGAAAAACAACCATAAATTGATGTTTCTCTCCCTTTCTTCCTCCCTCCCTGCCCTTCTCTCTAAAAAATAATGAATAAAATCTTTTAAAAAATTCTTAATTAAAAATATAGAAAGAAAAGAAAAAATCTGACTTAAAAATGGGCAGAGGACTTGAATACTTTTTTCCAAAGACGTATAAATGGCCAAAAGGTACATGAAAAGATGCTCAAGTTCACTAGCTATTAGGGAAATGCAAATCAAAGTCATAATGAGATATCATTTAACACCGGTTAGAATGGCTATTATAAAAAAGAAAAGAAATAATAAGTGTTGGTGAGGTTGTTGAGAAAAGGGAACCCTTGTTCACTGTTGGAGGGAACACAGACTGGTGCAACCACTTTGGAAAATAGTATGGAGGTTCCTCATAAAATTAAAACAAAATTACCTTATGTCCCAGATAAATACCCAAATACTTCTGGGTATTTATCCAAAGAAAAGAGAAGTACAAGTTTTAAAATATATGGGTATCCCCATATTCATTACAGCATTACTTACAATAGCCAAGGCATGGCTAAAGAAACTGTGGTATGTATACAATGGAATACTATTATTCAGTCACAAAAAAAAGAATGAAAAAACCTTGCTATTTGCAACAACATGAATGGACCTAGGGAGTATTATGCAAAGTGAAATAAGTCAGACAGAAAAAGAAAAATACTGTATGATCTCACTTATAAATGGAATTTAAAAAACAAACAAAAAAACAAATGAACCCCCTCCCCCTTAAACCAAACAAAAATAACTGAATTAATAGATACAGAAAACAGACTGGTGATTGGCTGAGGCAGGCATTAGAAAGGCAATACAGTTGATGGGGGTCAAAGGTACAAATTTCCCATTTTAAAATGAATAACTTATAAAAATGTTATGTACATCATGGTGACTACAGTACATAAGCCTGTATTGCATATCTGAAAGTAGCTAGGAGAGTGAATCTTAAAAGTTCTCATCATAAGGGAAAAAAAAAATTTAACTATGTAAGGTATTAAGTGTTAACTAAACTTACTGTGGTCATCATTTTGCAATATATACATATATTAAATCATTACATTGGAAAGGAGAAACTAACCTCCTATCAGTTATACCTCAATAAAATAATGTACACACACAAAGAAGGAAGTCTGAAAAAACACAGAGGTTCCAGCAAGATGGCGGAAGAGTAAGTGGAGCTACACCAATCTCCCCCAAGGTCACATCTGGAATTACTTTTTTGGAGAAAAAGCCAGCTGGAATTACCAACAGAACACCAGTTGGAAAGAAGTCCTAAACAACAGACAAAACAGAAGAGGATGCTTCATCACAACATGACTGGCTGCACTGAGCTGGCATTGGTCCATTGGATTACAATTGAACTTTGCTGTCTAGCCCAGCAGGGCCTGAGTTTGGTACTGATTTACTGATTTACAACTGAATCGATGTGTCCCCTCAACCTGCATTTGAGCCTGGTGGTGGATCACAGATCAATAAGATTACAACTGAATCAATCCACCCAGCCTAGCAATTCCTTAGCCAGGCAGCTGCTCACAGTCTGATTGGATTACAATAAAACTTAAAATGGGGAAAAAAACAAACAGTCCATCACTGAAAAGAAAGGAGGGATTGCCAGACAGATCACTAAATGAAACAGAGGCAAACAAAATATCAGATATGGAATTCAAAATAATGATGATAGAGAAACTCAATGAGCTAAGTCAGCTCAAAGAAAACTATAAACAACTCTAGGGGAACTACAAAGAACTCCAGAGAAGCTACAATGAACTTACTGAGAACTACACCAGCATTAAAAAGGGCATAGAAACTATCAGTAAGAGCAAGGAGGAAATGAAGAATACAATTTCTGAATTGAAGAATACAGTAGAAGGAATCAACAGCAGGCTAGAGCAAGCAAAGGATCAGATCAGCAAGGTGGAGGACAACATAGAAAAATATTCCAAGACAATGCAAGAGAATGATAAAAGGCTAAACAAGAAGGCAGAGGTTTTAAGGATGCTGCAGGACAACATGAAACACAATAATATCCATATAATAGGGATACCAGAAGGAGAAGAGAAACAAGGAATGGGAAACCTGTTCAAAAAAGTCATGATAGAAAACTGCCCTAAACATGATGAGTAAAAATGTTACTCAAGTTCAGGAAGCACAGAAGGTCCCAATGAGGATGAATCCAAACAAACTCACTCCAAGACACATTATAATTAAAATGGTAAATTTCAAAGACAAAGAGAGAATCCTAAAAGCAGCAAAAGAGAAATAGCTAATAGCATATAAGGGCTTCAATAAGGTTATCAAATGATTTCTCAACAGAAATAATACAAACCAGAAGAGAATGGCAAAAAATATTCCACATAATTGAAAACAAAGGTCTGCAACCAAGAATACTCTACCCAGCATGGCTCTCAGTCAAAATGGAAGGAGAAATAGGAGTTTCACACACAAAAGAAGACTAAAAGAACACATTTTTACCAAACCAGCATTGTGAGAAATGCTAAAGGGTCTACTTTTAAAAAATGAAGGAAAAGAGAGAGACAGAGAGGAACACAGGTACAAAGGGGGGAAATGGCAATAAATAAGTATCAATCAATAATAACCTTAAATGTAAATGGATTAAATACACCAATCAAAAAACATACGGTAGCTGAATGGATAAGAAAACATGACCCACGTATATTCTGTCTTCAAGAGACCCACCTCAGAACAAAAGATTGACACAGACTGAAAGTGAAGAGATGGTAAAATATACATTAAGCAAATGGACATGAAAAAAAGGCTGGAGTAGCAATACTTATTTCAGACAAAATAGATTTTACAATGAAGGCCATAAAAGAGACAAAGAAGGACATTTCATAACACTTAAGGGAACAAGCCATCAAGAAGATATAACTCTGGTAAACATATATGCACCCAACATTGGAGCTCCCAAATATATAAGGAAAATCTTGGAGGATTTCAAGGATATGGACAGCAACATGCTAATAGCAGGAGATTTTAATACCCCATTATCAACAATGGACAGATCTTCCAAACAAAAAAACACCAAGGATACTGTGGCATTGAACAACACTCCAGAGGAAAGAGACCTAACTGACACATACAGAACTTTTCACCCCAAAGATGCAAACTACATATTCTTTTCCAATGCAAATGGAACATTCTCAAAGATAGACCACATGGTAGGTCATAAGACAAGCCTCCATAAATGCAGGAAAATTGAAATCATACCAAGCATCTTCTCTAATCACAATGGACTGAAACTAGAAACCAACCACAAGGGAAAAAAAAAACAAAAACATTCTAATGCATGGAGACTGAATAACATGCTTTAAAGTAAGGAATAGGTAAACAATAAGATCTAAGATAAAATCAGAAAGTTCCTGGAAACAAATGACAATGAATACACAACAGCCCAAAACCTATGGGGACACAGCAAAGGCAGTGCTCAGAGGGAAATTCATACCAATACAGGCCTACCTAAAAATGATAGAAGAAACTTATACAAACAACTTAGCCGTAAAGCTGCAAGAGCTAGAGAAGGAACAACAAACAAAGCCCAGAGCAAATAAAAGGAAGGGAATCATCAACATCACAGCACAATTAACTTAGAGACTAAAACAACAATTTGAAGAATCAATAAGTCCAGGAGCTGGTTCTTTGAAATAATAAACAAAATTGACAAGCCTTTAACCAGACTCATAAACAAAAACAGAGAGAGGACCCAAATAAACAGAATCAGAAATGACAGAGGAGAAATCACAACTGATATTTCAGAAATACAAAGGATTGTAAGAAATTACCACAAACAACTATATGACATGAACTATGACAACCTGGGTGAAATGGACACATTTCTAGAAATGTATAATCTACCAAAACTGATTCCAGAAGAAAAAGAAATCCTGAATAGACCAATACAACTAGTGAAATTAAAGAAGTAATCCAAAATCTCCCAAAGCACAAGAGCCCCGGACCAGATGGCTACACAGGTGAATTCTAACAAACATTTAAAGAAGAACTAACTCCTATTCTTCTCAACCTATTCCCAAAAATCCAAGAGGAGGAAAGACTCCCAAACTCTTTCTATGAGGCCAATATTATTCTAATCCCAAAACCAGATTAAGACACAACTAAGAAAGAAAACTATAGGCCAATGTCTCTGATGAACATAGATGCAAAGATTCTCAACAAAATATTGGCTAATTGGATCCAGCAGTACATTAAAAAGATCATACACCATGATCAAGTAGGTTTCATCACAGGGATGCAAGCATGGTACAACATTCACAAATCAAAAAATGTAATAAACCACATCAACATAATGAAAGACAAAACCATATGATCATATCAATAGATGCTGAAAAAGCATTTGATAAATACAGCAACCATTTATGATAAAAAAAACCCTCAGCAAAATGGGAATAGAGGGTGCATACCTCAACATCATAAACACCATATATGAGAACACTGCAGCCAACATCATACTGAATAGGCAAAAACTAAAAGCTTTCCCCCTAAGATCAGGAACAAGACAAGGCTGTCCACTTCCTTCACTTCTGTTAAACATCATTTTTGAAGTTGTAGCCATAGCTATCAAACAAGGAAAAGGAATCAAAGGTATCCAAATTGGAAAGGAGGAAGTCAAACTGTCATTATTGGCAGATGACATGATAGTGTACATACAAAACCCAATAGACTTCATAAAGAAACCTACTCGACCTAATGAGCAAATTTAGCAGAATAGCTGGATATAAAGTCAATATTCAGAAATCAAAAGCATTTCGGTATACCAATAATGAAACATCAGAGATAGAAGCTAGAAAACAAATCCCACTTACCATAACAACAAGAAAAATAAAGTACTTAGGAATAAACTTAACCAAGGAGGTAAAAGACCTGTACTCAGAAAACTACAGAACACTGAAGAAAGAAATGAAGGAAGATACAAATAAATGGAAGCCTATACCATGTTCATGGATGGGAAGAATTAACATCATTAAAATGTCCATACTACCCAAAGTAATCTATACATTCAATGCAATCCCAATTAAAATACCAAATCATACTTCACAGAGATAGAATAAATACTTCAAAATTTTATATGAAGCCAAAAATGCCCACGAATAGCCACAGCACTCTTGAGAAAGAAGAACAAGGTATGAGGAATCATAATACTGGACATCAAAATATACTACAAGGCTACTGTCATCAAAACAGTCTGGTACTGGCATAAGAATAGACATATAGATCAATGGAACAGAATAGAGAGCCCAGAAATAAACGCAAGAGTCTACGGTCAACTAACATTTAACAATGGGGACAGGAACATAAAATGGAGTAAAAACAGTCTCTTCAACAAGTGGTGTTGGGAGAACTGGACAGCAACATGCAAAAAGATAAAACTAGACCACCAACTTACACCATACACCAGAATAAACTCAAGATGGATAAAGGACTTAAATATACCACCATAAAGGTCCTGGAGAAAAATATAGGCAGTAAAATTGTAGATATGTTTACTGATACTTCACCAAGGGCAAAGGAAATCAAATAACAAATCAACAAATGGGACTATATCAAATTGAAAAGTTTCTGTTCCACTAAAGAAAACACTAGCAAAATTCAAAGGGAACCAACTGTATGGGAAAACATATTTGCCAATGATACCTCAGACAAGGTTTGATATCTAAACTATATAAAAAACTTATGGGACTCAACACCAGGGAGACAGACAGCCCAGTTAAAAAATGGGCAAAAGACCTGAACAGACAACTCACTGAAGAAGACATACAAAGGGCCCAGAGGCATATGAAAGAATGCTCAACATCACTAGTCATCAGAGAAATGCAAATTAAAACCACAAAAAGGTACCACCTCACCCTTCTCAGAATGGCAATCATCAACAAATCAACAAACAACAAGTGTTGGTGAGGATGTGGGAAAACATGAACCTTGGTGCACTATTGGTGGGAATGCAGGCTGGTGCAGCCACTATGGAAAACAGTATGGAGTTTCCTTAAAAAACTAAAAATGGAACTGCCTTTTGATGCAGTGATTCCACTGCTAGGATTATATCCGAAAAACCTGAAACACGAATTCATAAGAACCTATGTACCCCTATGTTCATAGCAGTGCTATTTACATTAGCCAAGTGCTGGAAACAGCCTAAGTGCCCATCAGTGGATGATTGGATCAAAACACTTTGGTACATTTACACAATAGAATACTACACAGCAGAAAGAAAGAACTCCTACTCTTTGCAACAACATGGATGGAACTGGAGAGTATTATGCTTAGTAAAATAAGCCAGTCAGTGAAAGACAAACACCATATGATCTCACCCATTACAGGACAATAATGAACAAAACAAACAAGCAAAACAGAACCAGATACATGAATACAATGAATAGACCTTCAGTAGGCAGAGGAGACAGGTGAGGGGGAGGTAAAGAGGGGAACAGTTCAGTCAAGGGACTAGCATGAAAGAACCATGGGCATGAACAGTAAGTGGGATTGACTTTGGGGGTGTGGAGGCGGGGACAGAAGGGAGGAAAAAGGGGATGGATGTAATACAACAACAATAAAATTAAATTTTAGAAAATTTTAAAATAAATAAATATAAATTCAAAAAATTGATAAAACACAGAGCATATGCCCCATGACTTACCAACTATATCTTTCCTTGTGGCTCGTGGCTCAAAGTCCATGACGTAGAGATCAGAAACGGTAACAGTGCAGCCCTGCTTGCTGAGTTCATCCACAGCCACTGTCTTCAAGGATCCATTCAAAGACCTTGGTTCTTGGTGTGCATAGACAATGAGCACTTTTTTACCTAAATCCAGAGAAGATATCATCTTTCTTAAAGAGCAATTTCTCTTTGTCAAAATTTGACAAAAATGAAATGTATAGGAGCATTACAGCAGTTGAAGCTAAAAATACCAACCTTTCAGCCCTGGCTGGTAGCACAGTGGTTAAGGCGCCAGCCTATGAACCCAAAGGTCGCAGGTTCGATTCCCCAGCCAGGGCACATAACCAGGTTGCAAACCAGGTCTCCAGTCAGGTCTGTGGCTGGAGGCAGGTTAAAAGCAACCATACATTGATGCCTCTCTCCTTCTCTGCCTCTCTCCCTTCCCCTCTTTGTAAAAATAATGAAATAAAATCTTTAAAAAAAAAAAAATACCAACCTTTCTTAGTAAGTGAGTTTTCAATCCAGTTATACCATAGCTCATCGTTACTAGAGCTTACTAATATACAAATATACAGTGGGTCAAATTATGATTCCTCAAAAGTCATACAACAGAGTTCTTTAAAAGCCCAATCTACTTTGGTTATCCTCTAAGAGAAGTTACAGCCTTGTTTCTGAACATCAAAAAAAAAGGTCCATAAGTAAACTTTGGTAACCCTATGTTGGCAGGTATCAGCTACTGACACAGTTTTGTGTCCTTTCCTTCAGTCCCACTGAAATTTCATACTTAAACAAGATATCAAAATTGGACTTATAGTACTATCACAGGGAAGGAAGGGTCATAGGGAACCCTGTTTTTGGTGGTGAGGATGACAAGACATCTAAAAAGAGTTAAGGCCCTGGCTGGTGGCACAGTGGATAAGGTGCCAGCCTGTGGACCCAAAGGTCACTAGTTCAATTCCTAGCCAGGGCCCATAACCAGGTTGCAAGCCAGGTCTTCAGCCAGGTCTGTAGCTGGATACAGGTGAAAGGCAACCATACTTTGATGTCTTTCTCCCTCTCTCCCTCTCTCTCTTCCCCTCTCTCTAAAAATAGTAAATAAAATCTTTAAAAATTTTTAAAAGAGTCAGGTTTTACAGGTCCTGATATGTCATTATTACCAATAGCCTCTGAGCCAGTCTTTTCCTTGTTCAGAAGATTCTGTGAGATTATGCACTGATAGGAAGGTGGGGGGTTGGCAGCTGTGGTGATTTGCTTAAATTTCCCCAGGTAATATCTAAGGCCAAAATGTTTAAACTTTTGATTTAAAATTTTCAGTTTAGGTCCTTAAGGAGAAAATACAAAGGTTAGTCTAAAGCAAACAATTTCAGGGCATTCAACTGAGTATAAAGGTTGAATCGCATGAGTTGGATTAATGATTAACATTCTGTATTTTAACCTCCCAGACTTATCTTTTATGAATGGACTCTATTTGGGGGCTTAATAGGAAAATGGAGATAAATGAATTATCTACATCCATAATTCTCAGCTAGAGGCAGTGTTGCCTCCCAGGAGGTATTTCGCATTATCTCAAGACATTTTCAGTGTTCACAACTGAGGATGGGGGATGCTACTGGCATCTGGTAGCTAGAAGCCCAAGGATGCTGCTAAACATCCTACATTGCACAAAGCAAAGGGTTAACTGGCCCAAAATGTCTGTAATGCTGAGATGGAGAAACCCTAATGTACAACACCATGGGTAAGGTGGGTTTTTATGTTCTAAAATAAGAAGATTTGCGTGTTATATTGTTGAAAGAGGGAGAAAAAGCTGTTGCAGAATGGGGTGTTTGTCATGAGCAGCAACACAAGTTAAGAGGGGGAGTTATACTGAATTTTTAACCATGGTTACTCCTGGGTCTCACTCACTCAACTATCTATTGAGCATTTACTATGCCCTGGGATCACTCCAGAGACTGGATAAGCATGGCTCTTACTTTCAAGGAACTTCTATTTTGGTAGGATTTAAATGGACAATAAAACAAGTAAGAAAATAGGCCCTGGCTCAGTGGATTGGCTCCAGCCTGCGAACCCAAAGGTCACTGGTTCGATTCCCAAGCCAGGGCATATAACCAGGTTGCAAGCCAGATCTCCAGCCAGGTCCATAGCTGGAGGCAGTGTTGTTTGGACTTTTATAAAAACATATTCCAGTGTTAATTAAAATTTTAATTTAATTTCCCCATAGCTAATAGTCACCTGCCATGTTCTAGGAAGATTAATTTTTTCTATGAAAGGTCAAAGGAAGGTTTTTAATCCTGGGCAGAGAAGTTTTCGGTGTGAGGTGTGATGGTCTCCAGGCTTTCAGATGTGGTCGCTTCTCTGTGACCTCAACAATCTAGAAAAGGAAAGCAAACACTTGAGGGAGGTAGGGAAACAAGGGGGTAAGGTTGATGTGCAAACATATCAGAAAAAAGGCTTTTCAAGAGAGGCAAGGAACCACCCTTTCCTCCCCAACTATCACCATTTCACCTGTGGAAAAGCTTGTGACAAAGGCGGCAAAACTAAGAAGCCAGTTTGGAAGTTCACCTTTGACTGCACCCACCCAGTGGAAAATAGATGCTGCTAATTTTGAACAGTTTCTTCAGGAGAGAATTAAAGTGAATGGAAAAGATGGGAATCTTAATGGAGGAGTTATAACCATTGAAAAAAGAAAGAGCAAAATCACTATAACTTCTGAGATGTTTTCTTCCAAAAGGTATTTAAAGTATCTCACCAAAAATTATTTGAAGAATAATCTCCATAACTGGTTGCACATAGTTGCTAACAGCAGAAAATGTTATAAATTGTGTTGCTTCCACCTTAACCAAGATAAAGATGAAGATTAAAACTCATATATCTGGCACATTTTGTATGAGTTCTTGAATAAAACTTGAGAATCAAAAAAAGGGGGGAACTCTCTGGAGATTTAGGCCTCAAAGGGCATGTCATACAAGATGTCAAAGCCAATCCTATTTTTTTTAGTGGACTCAGAACATCCTGTGAAGGCAGCCATACAGAAAAGGTCATGGGAAATGAGACATCTGATAGGAAGCGGCATCATACCTCTCTGTCCTTCTTCCCTCTCCCAGCTTTTCCTTCCACAAAATCAATGTAGCTGAACAAAGGGCAGGGGTGTTGCTTAAAAATTTCATAACTACCATGTCTACCATGGTCTACAAAGTATAAGAATGGCTAAGAAGAGCAAGAGAGGTAGTACACAGTACATATGGTGGCTGACAAATAAGGCTCTGGAAAAATGTGAACTCTCTCTTGATGGCCTCACAGGAATGAGGGAGGCCTGATCCTCACTGACTGACTTCATTCTGGGGAAGACAGGGACTTTCAACAGACCTGCTCCCTCTGCCAGAAAACAACCAGCTCAGAGCCTGTGACTCAGGGCCAGTGTGGAGATGCTGCTCAAATGACAATTTTAATATGAGTGTGTCTTTACAGATACAGAATAACAACACCAACAACTAAAGAGAGACAGAAATCAGGCTTATCTACTACCACAGTGGAATTCAGAGCAGAGCCTGAATCAGCCCCTTCCAGGGTGCTCAATACTGTATAGGAAGTAAAGAGCTGGGATATGCAGAACATCACCAAGAAGAAAAGGTGGGGTACAGGGGAATGGGCTTTGTCCTGGTAACAGAAAGAAAAGGAAGCTTAAATAATTGTGGCTGAAGCTGAGTTGGGGAAAGCAGGGCACTTGAAGTCACGAGGGAGCAAACAGCTCTGATCATTCACAAGTTAGGAACTTCAACTGCCCTTGTATCCCAAAGGTGATTTCAAGTCCTTTCTCATTCCCTTAAATTGACTACTTAAATTGAACACTTAGGAACCTATTTCTTTGGATACCAAATATCCTTTCTTGTTCTTTAAGAATCTCTGAATTTGCCCTGGCTGGTAGCACAGTGGATAAGGCGCCAGCCTGCGAACCCAATAGTTGCAGGTTCAATTCCCCAGCCAGGGCACATAACCAGGTTGCAAACCAGGTCTCCAGCCAGGTGTGTAGCTGGAGGCAGGTGAAAGGCAACCATACATTGATGTCTCTCTCCCTCTCTGCCTCTCTCCCTTCCCCTCTTTCTAAAAATAATGAAATAAAGTCTTAAAAAAAAAAAAAAGAATCCCTGAATTTATTAAGGGATCAATGTTCCCAACTAAAGACTACATTTCCCAGCCTCCCTTGCCCTTAGGGTTGGCCACTGAGGTGGGCATATCCTTAAATGGGCTGACTCTGCTGGGAGAAGGTGGAGGGAGGAAGAGAGGTACCATTTTGGTCCCATGATGTTGATGTTGGTCTTCTTCGGAATTGGACTATGGAATGATAGTGAGGGCCTGGTGAGGGTAGAGGCTATGGATTAAGGATGGTAGAGCAGAAATATGAAAGGAACCTGGATTCCTCATGCTTTCTTGGAGCTATGAGATGGTTCTGCATTGCCAGCCTCCAGACTTCTTTACATGAGATCAAATTCTAAATTGTTTAAGTGGTTGGAGTTGACTCTTTATTACTACCGGTGAGTGGAACACAATTTCTAGCTGATCCATGCATTCATGAGGCTGGATCCCTGCCATCAAGGATTCACCCACTCTCTCCCCAGGTACTGCAATAGGTGCTGAGGCTACTGTGGGGAACAAAAGAGGCAAGATGGGACCTGGCTGGTGTGGCTCAGTGGACTGAGCACAAGCCTATGAACTGCTTGGTTCAGTTCCCAGCCAGGGCACATGCCTGGGTTGTAGGCCAGGTCTCGGGTTGTGAGAGGCAACAGAAACTGAGGTGAGATGGAATTTTATCCTTGGGGGTTTGGGGGTGGGGAGGCAGATAAAACAAGCTGGCAAACAAAGCAACGGCAGCATTCCAGATAATGATAAGTACTAATAATAATGCTAATAGTGACAATGATAAGAAAATAAAGTACTTTAGCAGATAAAATGGCAGAAGTGTGCTTGATAGATATACTAGGATAGAATGGCCCAAGAAGATATCTCTGAGTAGAAATGATGTTATGGACCCAGCCACGCAAAAATCTGAGCAAATAGCAAGTCTAAGGCATAGATAGGAACATTGAGTATTCTAAAACCTTTTTGGTCTATGATGAAAAAAGCTGTAATAAGTAATGCATCAGTGGCAGGTCAGGTCTGCAGGAGTACATATGTTATTCTAAGCATGACAATACAGCCATTGGAGCATCTTAAACAGAAATGTGGTATGTGCTGATTACTTTTTAAGAGGTTATCAATGTCACCTCAGATTCACAGAATACCTTATCCCGAGATTCCTAGGTGAGGAACCAAAAGGCATTTTGATTTGGAGGAAATTATTTAATTTTAATGCCTATAGCAAGGCATCTAGTATTCTGTATCTCCAGGCCTCACATTCCCTATTGTTTTGCTTGGCCCAGTTTACATATTCACATCACATGCCTGGACATGTGAGGCATTTGAGTTTGTGGTTCCTGATCCTGTACAACTCTCCTAGTTGTACAGAATAAGGAACAGAGGTTCCATAAGTAAGTTACTTGTCCGACAGGCTTTTGATTTGCTATCTGGTGCTCTTCAATTCCCATTCACTCACCTTTCTTAGTGCCCCACTCCACAGCAGTAATATTTTCTTCCTTGTTAGGAATTATGCACTTACCTAGGTCAATAGAAAAAAAGAACCATGCCAAAAAATATACACACGAACACATACATATAATGAGCCAATATTTTTGATGTACATTATTTCTTCTTAGTATCCAAACACCGTTTTATGTTTTCATTTCGTTTGGCTCTGTGACTGTCTTTCTAAGATAACATTTCATTATGCAGATATCACTGTTTGTGGCCCTCCTATTTCTGTGTACTTTAGTTATTTCATTTCTTTTCCCAGAACTATAAAAAGTATTGCTAGAGGCATGTACGTATTAACACTCCCTTTCTTTGTGTATTTTTGACTGATATTTTCAGGAAAATTAAAAGTTAAAGACACTGATTTGTCTGAGGTTCTGTTATAGACTCCCACAGTATAGTTGACAAAAGCTGACCTGTGGGGAGCTGGCGTTAATTCAACACCCTTTTACGAACTGATGTTAGGATGCCCTATTTCCTCATTTGTAATAGGTTTGAGGGCAGATTAAATGCAACTCTGTTAATCACTTAACAACCTGGCCAAGTATGCGGTGGGGTTTAGGAAGAATGAAATAAAATCCTAATTTTGAAATGGTCAATGGTCCACTGTAGGAAGAACCATGGGGATCACCATGGGTTTCCACTCTGGCTAGTAAGCGAAAATCAGCCAACCTCTCCCTCCGAGAGAGCAGCATCCTGGGACCTGTGCCTCCCAAGCCCCCCGGCGCCCGGCACGTGGAGGCACTCACCCTCTGGCCAGCGGAGGCCCAGAAAAGCAGCAGCAGGACTCAGAGCCGCGCCTCAAGAAGGGAAGCTCTGGATGTGCACGCCAGATGCCGCCAGTGCACTCGGAGTCGCCAGGCCGCAGGCAGGCTGCTCGGTTCTGCTTGAGACGGGGGATGGGAGGGCGCACGTGGGCTGCCCACAGGGCTGGCGCAGCTCCCCAGGCTCCTCTCCCAAACTTCGCCCCACCCACTGCCTGCTGCCAGGTGAAGCTCTGCCCGGTCCCCTGACCCCTCCCCACCCACTGCCTGCTCCAAAGAGAGACTTGCCCGCCCCTGGCCCCGCCTTATGCCCACTCCCTCCTCCTCTCCCAAGTCGGTTGAAGGAGGATCTGGGTTGGCAGAGTTCTGTGGAGAGTAGTGGGACCACGTGCTTGGAAGAGGGGGCAGCCTCCTGCCTAGACAGGTCTCCAGGTTAAAAAATGAAGGTCTAGATCTTGGTTATTGAAATGTTACATTGAATGTAGAAGTGCGTATATCGTTTTGAAATAGTTTAAGGATAAATTCCTGAATTGCTGGATCATATGATAGTTGTAGTTTTAAGTTTTTCAGGAAACACCATACTGGTTTCCATAGAGGTTCCACCAATTTACAGCCCCACTAACACTGTGGGAGGGTTCCTTTTCTCCACATTTTTACCAACACGTGTTTGTTGGCTTTTTGATAATAGTCATTGTGACAGGTATAAGGTGATATCTCACTGAGGTTTTGATTTGCATTTCTCTGAGGATTTGTGATACTGAGTACCTTTTCATATGTCCATTGGTCGTCTGTACAGTATATCTTTGGAGAAATGTCTGTTCAGCTCCTCTGTCCATTTTTAAATGGGATTGTTTTTTCATGTTGAGCTATATTAAAAAGTACAAATTGCCAGTTATGAAAATAGTCATAGGGATGTAAAATACAGCATAGAAAACACAGTCAATAGTACTGTAATAACAATGCATGGTTCCAGGTAAGTACTAGACTTATTGTGGTGATCCCTTGGTAAGGTACACCTGAAAATAATATTGTATGTTAACTATAATTTTTAAATAAATTTTAAAGAAAACAGTCCATGATGTAATACTTAGCAACAAAAAGGAATGAACTATTGGTATAGCCAAAATCCTATGAGAATCTCCAGAGAATTATGGAGGGAAAAAAAGTCAATCCCAAAAGGTACCATACACTATGTAACTATACACTTACATGTGCACATACATGCCCTCATACATTTATGTAACATTCTTGAAATGACCAATTAGAGGTCATTTTGTGGTTGCCAGGGGTTAGATGTGGCTATAAGAGAGCAACAGTAGGGAACTTTGGTGGTGGAAATGTTCTGTATCTGACTATCAATGTCAACATCCTGGTTGTGATGTTATGCTTTAGTTTGGCCAGATATTTCCTTTGGGGGAAACTGGATAAAGTGCACATGGGATGTCTAGGTTACTCCCTACAGCTGCATATAATTTTTTCAAAGGAACATATGATTCAAGACCATGTATATATTTTTTTAATGGTTCAAGGTACAGTATATCCTCTAGAAGGGGAAAAGGTCAGAGCCTATAGATGTGTCTGTGTTTGTGGTAGGAGGGTTGGGGCGGGGAACAGGGGTTTGCTGATGAGCAGTTTGAGCTGATTGTCTCTTTTTCACTTTTTCTAGCACTTTTTGGTTTGTGCCATCTCATTTGGCAGTCCATCTACCATTGTGACATCCCCAAAGATGGTCTTCAAACTTTATGCCTTGATTTCTGGTGTCCTAGAATAGCCCTATCCATGCAATAGAGCAGAAGTAAGGTTGGTTTTTCCCTGTGTTCCTAATGAGAATAAGTGCTGCTGTTGTTTGTAGATCATTATTGGGGTTGGTTTGCTTGCTGTTGACGCTTTTCTTGTATTCAGAGATGAGAACATGTATGGCCTCTCTCAGGGATGCCCACATGCCAGTAAGGAACAGGGGCACTTGAGCCTAGGAAATCCTGGAGGCAGTTTTTATTTTAGAATGCCCTTTATCGAAGCAAAAGTTCTTGGGACATTTCCAAATGTGCTAGGATGTCCACAAAGAAAATTTGTAGCCCTGGCTGGTGGCTCAGTGCAT
>PVIW01002920.1:93119-191551 GCA_004026585.1 Noctilio leporinus
TAAAATTTATTTTTTTTTTTTTTTTTTTTTTTTGGCAAATTTCACTTAGGGATCCTCAAATAATTGTGTGTCATAGAGCCCTGGCTGGTGGCACAGTGAATGGGTCGCCAGCCTGCGAACCCAAGGGTTGCTGGTTTGGTTCCCCAGCCAGGGTACATAACCAGGTTGCAAGCCAGGTCTCCAGCCAGGTCCATGGCTGGAGGCAGATAAGGGGCAACCATGCAGTGATATTCCTCCCCTTCTCTGCCTCTCTCCCTTCCTCTGTCTCTACAAACAATAAATAAAATCTTTAAAAAAAATTTTGTGTCACAGAAAATAAATGTGTCATCCTAAGGAAAAAAGGTGCAGGTCAGTTTCTCTGGAATAACTGAAGGTAAACTTTCTTATAAGGAGGGCAAGTGGGAGGGGTATATTCAGGTCCTCTGTACTATGAGGACTTATAAGAAAACAACAGCCAGACTTCTGGGTGGTGTGGACTCCATGAAAGGACCATGGAGCTGTGGAATAGCAAGTATTTGAAAGTGTCTTGGAGACAATTAAGTCTTCTTACAAGAAAATCACTTTTCTGAATCAAATCTTGGTCCTGTATTATATAGGATTAAAGAATGGTTACATGCCTTAATATCAAAGACAGAATTATAATAATAATGACATTTCATCATTTTTATGAAATATTTCACCTCTCTCATAATGTCCTGTATCAAGTATCATTGCAAGAAAGCCATTGTGCTTCTATTCTAGCAAATCAAAAGTCTTTAAGTGTTTTGTGTTACTATGAATTCAAGGGTAGATAACAAGTATATTGAGACCATAGAAACCAAACAGTATAAACAGTATCTTGCAGGCTGACAATTAGAAGATCTTGAACATATTTTTAAAAAATAATGAAGAAAAAAGAATGACTCTAAAGGCTTGAGATCAGTAAGAGTCTCTTTCTTTCTTTCAAAAAGCATTTACTAAGCACCTATTCTGTGTCAGTCACTATTTTGAGCATGCAGAACTCAATTCTGAACAAAAACTGACCCTGGTCCTTTGGTCCCCTGGTGTCATGGAGTGTTCAAACTACTGGTGGAAATGGGAGCTGGTGCAAAGAATGATTTGCAAAATAAATTGCAATCATCTTGAAGATGTGTGTGTGTGTGTGTGAGAGAGAGAGAGAGAGAGAGAGAGAGAGAGAGAGAGAGAGAGAAAGAGAGAGACAGGCTTTTGAAATAAAGAGCCTTTAAGTGAGGAATTTTTTGTTGGTGTTGCACGTTCTTCATCAGTGCAAATGTGTATAGCCTATTTTTTTCATAGACCTTAGGAATAGCAATCATGTTCCCAGGGAGAAATAAAATGACTTAAGAGTAGTCTCAGAAGGAGGGTGTCAGTTCCAACTGGGAATTTCTTTTTTTTCTGCAGGCCTCCCTTTATAGATACTATGGTTCTATTTTTGTAAAAATATTACTATAAATATAGATTTTATATTAAAATATTACATAAATGCAGATGTTTCATAAATACATAATTTCATATGCCCAGGCTATCTGGGGGAGAAAGGAAAGAAATATTTCATTCTTTACTTTTTATTTTTCTGGAGTTCTTGATTTTGTTACAGGAGCACATTATTATTGCCACATTATTAAAATCTTCTGGGCTGGGCCTGAAGTGGAAGGGGAGAGGCTTACATTTGCAGAATTAATATAGGATAAAACATTGTGTTGCAATACAGCAAACTGAGCTCATGCTAAGGCCTTTCTGTAACAGGGTAGTAAGAAGCTAGGAAAAGTCCTGGGCCAGTGGAATAGGAAAGCTGAGAGAAGAAAAACACAGCCAAATAGTTTGAGCAATTTACAGCCCACTGGTGAACCACAAGACATTACCATCCTAGCCAAGAACGCTTGAGAGCAAAGTATATTACCTCTCCTCACTAATCAGAGAATACGTAGCTTGTATTATCCTGGCTGGGAAAATAAAGAACAGAGACCCAATTAATGCCATTTGTGGCAGCTAAAGCCAAGGACAGATGAAGTCAGGGGAACAAATAACAATAACAACAACAAAAAAATTAAAGCCAGATAAATCCATGATAAAACAGTGAAGCTGACCAAAGAACCCAAACTTCCCTATTTGCTCATTTTGATGCACCAGCATATTTAAAAAGCACCTGGGAAACTGATGAATATTCTGCTGAAACTCTCCCCTCAGAGTCTCATGCACAGAAAAAAGATAACTTTCAAGACAAAGACCCAGTGCCTGCTCACTCTAGAGCATGCCCATGCCACTTCTCAGGCAGGAACTTTTTACTTCCTCCTACACTCTAAGGGTTCCCATAAGACTTGCAACCAGGGAGCAATGGGCAGTGGCAGGTCATCCCAGGCTTACCCCCTTCCTGATCCTGCCTCCAAGGTCCCCTTTTTCTCTCACTTCCCAATGAGCCCCACCTTGGCTCATTCTTTCCTGTGACATTTCTAAGGAGCCAAAGTAGAGTGCCACCTAGGCATTCTCCTGTTGCGTCTTCTACCCTAAGTCCTTTATTTGTTTCACTGTCCTCAGCTTTAATAAATTTACTCTCAAAATCACCTGGACTCCTGTTGTGAAATCTTTCCACATGAAGCCAAGAACCCACATACTACAGGTTGGTCTGAGGCAGACTTACTCTGGGCCAGGCCCCATCTGGTAGCATTCCCATCCAAATCTCTAGAAAAATAAAAAGAAAATTAAAAACATAAATCCTTAGTCTCACTGGAAAAATAGAAGAGTCTTTGGTGGATCAGAAAATAAAAACTTTTAGTAAGGACTGAAAAATAGAAAGCTGGGATAGTGAAAAAGAATAACCTGATATAAACATTCACTGTGGAAAACTGTTGTAAAAGGTGGGAATAGCTCCAAGGAAGCCCTAAGTCTACACAAGAATTACAGGTTTAGCTCCCTGACTCTTGAGCACTCCACCCTAAGATGGTTACTTAGGGACCCCAACAGAAGCAGATAGGAAGATCAGCTCCTGAATTGGAGCAATATGTGTCCACCAAACTGAGTAGCAAAATTTTACAATATTTATCTGGATTACTTTGAGAATGGTACACTAAAGTAAGTGACCAGCAAAACTTCCAAGACACATCTTCTATTTTAAGGATTTTCATAGGATAATGAAAAAGTCTACTATATGCTTGAAGTTGAATTCTATATTGTGCTTTTTTTTTTTTTTTTAAGATTTTTATTTTGTTATTTTTAGAGAGAGGGAAAGGGAGAGGGACATCAATGTATGATTGCCTTTCACCTGCCTCCAACTAAGGACCTGGCTGGAGACCTGGCTTGCAACCTGGTTATGTGCCCTGGCTGGGAATTGAACCAGCAAACTTTGGGTTTGCAGGCCAGTGCCTTATCCACTGTACCACCAGCCAGGGCTGTGCTTATTTTTGAAAGTGCAGTAAAAATGATTTAAGGTGCAGATAAGATCTCAAACATCTAATTAGAAGTTGGGGCCTCAACAGAAAGCTGGGCCTTCAAGACTTGCATGAACACAGAGTGTATATACACCGTCTCCATCGAGGTCTGACCTGGTGTGGATCTAGTGATCCATAGACATATCCTTGGCAAAGCCAGGGGGCCCTGGCAGTGATTAGAGTGGCATCAGCATGGATTGGCAGGTCCAATGTGATGGTGTTACAGAGTGGGAGAAAGCCAAAATCCTTGACTCTGAAGTTTGGGGTGGGACACTGAAGTAAACCAGTTTTTCCTGAGTTACTTCACATATCTATGGCTAGTGACGAGTGTCTCAGTTATGCAAATGACTGGATAAGCCTTTTATCCCAAGATGGGAGGGGTTTTTTGACCACAGAATGGTAAATGAAGGAATTCAGGGCCACTGGAGATTTCACAGGTATTCACGATTGGTCACCCTACCTCGGCATCACAGGCCACCATTACAGTTTAAAATAGGGTGGCAGGCCCTCGCTGGTAGCACAGTGGATAAGGTGCTGGCCTGTGAACACAAAGGTCGCAGGTTCGATTCCCCAGCCAGGGCACATAACCAGGTTGCAAACCAGGTTTCCAGTCAGGTCTGTGGCTGGAGGCAGGTGAAACACAACCATACATTGATGTCTCTCTCCCTCTCTCCCTCTCTGCCTCTCTCCCTTCCCCTCTTTCTAAAAATAATGAAATAAAATCTTTGAAAAAATAAAACTGAAGTAAATAAATAAAATAGGGTGGCAGACACACAATGGTGCTCTGCCCTGCCCCCAGACGTGCAGACAGGCGCACTCTCCAGGATGACCCACAGACAGACACACAGTGTGAAGAATTCACCTGGTTTGAGAAGTGAGGGAGCAAAGGGGAGAAAGGGAGACATGCAGCTTATGCAGAGTTAGGGAATTACCTGTGGTGTAAGAGTTGGGGAGTGTGCACAAGTACTCCCCTAATTGGGTATAGCAGCTGCTGGGAACTTGGAATTTATAACTGGAACACTAAGTCATGAACTGTTGTTGCATGTCTGAAAAATGGTACCACGTGCTTGTCTGTTTTAAAGCTAGTCTAATCAGGTAGGACTGTATATTTTGGGTATCTTTAAAAGAAGTGGGATTTAACAGCACAATTACACCTTTAATATAAATATGTATACAACTCAAATAAACAAAATACCTTTCCTTTTCACCAAACTTATTAAGAGTCATTCTTGGTGGAGGGCAAAATAGGACCATTAAAATAGAGGACTGCCCCCTCCCCCCAAGGGTTCTGTTACAACGGGATTAGGTATCCTTAGTAAACTCCTGTCACACTGAACCTCCCACATCTTAATACAAGTACCCTATGATGACTTTACCTGCTCCCCTTCTGTTCCCCCATAGCTCCCTCCTGCCAAAGTGCCAGTTCTTTCTCTTCCCGTGGTCTTCCAGCCTCCTGGGCCTGACCACCTTCCTAGATGCACCCCAGTGCCACCTGCTATTAACAGTGTTGGGAAATGCCAGGAGGCATACATAGCCTCCTCTCCTGGAAACTACCTTCTAATGGAACCTAGGAAATAAAGAGTTGAACTGATCAGGAGGGGTGGTGGCTAGTGCTGTGAAGGAAATAAAGAGGGCGCTGTGGTACAAACAGACTGGCCTGCCTAGAGTGACCCCTACCCCTAGATTCTCCTGGAGTAGGCCTGGGCCCCAGGTGATTCACCCCAGGGGATACTCCCCAAAGGCCTTGCTTCCCTGGCCTTGATCCCAGTTGGGTTCCCGCACATACCTCCCCTTCCTGTCCTCCCACACCCCTAGTTCAAACCTTCCCTGAGTTCCTCCCGCCCAGTCCCCTTCCCTGGTCTCCAACCCCGACCTGCCTTGTTTCCACCGACCCCTTCTAGGCGTCTCGAGCTGGAGCTCCAGAGCGGCTTTGGCCAGTTGGATGCAGGGAGTCGGAAGACTCGGGTGAGGCCTCCGGGAGCCAGCCCGCGGACGGGGTAGGGGGCAGGGCGGTGCCTGCCGGGCTGGGTCCCAGGGCACATTGGGGAGGAGAGGATACTTGGGAGTGAAGAGCTGTGAGGTACCGCAAACCGCAAGTCTCTAAGCGACCCCTGTGGACCCTGCTGCCTCCACCTTCAACGCCACACACCCAGGAGGAAGTGGTTCCGCCGCTCCACAGCAGTGCTAGTGGAAGCTGGCAGTGCCAGTAGCTTTCAGGGGCTCCGATCCCCTTTATTTTCCAGTACAACTCAGCTCCCATCCCCAATGCAAGCCCTTCCCGGGATTATCTCTATCCTTTTCCCCAGGAACCCCAGTGCCCTGCGCTCCAGGACTCATCCAGCATTCGGCCCTCTGACTACCCCTGCCACTAGCTCTGCTTTCCCAGAACAGCTATGCCATCAACTCTCTCCTCTTCTTCCCTACAACCCTTCTTCCGACATCTCTCCTTCTGATCCTTCCAGCTCTGACTGAGCAGGCAGGGTGGCACCTGTCGCAAGCCACCATTTCCCCGCAGCCTGATAATTGCGCGCAGGATTTTAGCATCTGTCTTAGCTTCCCCATTTATTCCTCAGCAATTACCCCTCCACACCTCTGCCGCCATTCGTGTCCTCAGAGATCCTACACTAACTCAACTCTAAGGACCCCCCTGCCCCTCAACCATGGCTACCCACTCCTGTGCCACACGGACTAATCACCCCAAACTGCTCAACTGCCTAGCTCTTTTTCTTAAAATTAAATTTATTGAGCCCTGGCTGGTGACTCAGCCCTGGCTGGTGACTCCAGCCCTGGCTGATGGCTCAGTGGAAAGGTGCTGGCCTGCGAACCCAAAGGTCACTGGTTTGATTCCCCAGCCAGGGCACATAACCAGGTTGCAAGCCAGGTCTCCAGCCAGATCCGTGGCTGGAGGCAAGTGAAAGGCAACCATACATTGATGTTTCTCTCCCTTTTTTCCTCCCTCCATGCCCTTCTCTCTAGAAATAATGAATAAAATCTTGAAAAAAGATAAATTTATTGGGGTGACATTGGTTAATAACATTATGTAATTTCAAGTGTACAACTCTATAATACACAGTCTGTATAGTACATGTGTGCTCACCACCCAGTCTAGTCTCCCTCCAGTCGCCATATATTTGACCCCCTTGACTCTTTACTTTCTGCCCCCCCTTCCCCTCAGGTAATCACCATACTGTTCTCTGTGTCTATGAGTTTGTCTGTTTCTTTTGTTACTTTCTGTTTTATATCCCTCGTATGAGTGAAATAGACATTATTTCTCTTAGTATGATATTCTCAAGATCCATTCATGTTGTCACAAATGACAGTGTTTCAACTTTTCTTATGGCTGAGTAGTATTCCATTGTATAAATTCACCACATGTTCTTTGTCCAATCAATTGAAGGGTACTTGGGTTGTTTTCATGTCTTGGCCAATGTGAATAATGTTGCAATGAAAATAGGGATACATACAAGTGTATATCTTTACAAACAAATATTTTTAACTTTTTGGGGTAGATACCCAGAAGAAGTACTGTTGGTTAGAAGGTAGCTCTAGTTTTAATTTTTAAAGGAGCCTGCTCATAGTTTTCCATAGTGCCTATACCAGGTTACATTCTCATCAGCAGTGAATGAGGGTTCTTTTTTCTCCATGTCTTCTCTAACACTTGTTATTTCTTGTCTTGTTGATAACAGCCATTCTTACAGGTGTGATATTTGTCTCACTGTGGTTTTTATTTGCATTTCCCCAAGAACTAGCAAAGTTGAACATCTTTTCATGTACCTGTTGCCCATTTGTATGTCTTCATGGGAAAAGTGTCTATTCAAGTGCTCTGGTCATTTTTTTTTTAAAGATTTTATTTATTATTTTTAGAGAGAGGGGAAGGGAGAGAGGCAGAGAGAGAGAGAAATATCAATGTATGGTTGCCTTTCACCTGCCTCCAGCTACAGACCTGGCTGGAGACCTGGCTTGCAACCTGGTTATGTTGCCCTGGCTGGGAATTGAACCAGTGAACTTTGTGTTCACAGGCCAGCACCTTTCCACTGTGCCACCAGCCAGGGCTCTGGTCATTTTAAAATTAGATTGTTAGGTTTTTGTTGTTGTTGTTGTTGAGATGTATGAGTTCTTTATATATTTTGGATTATTAGCCCCTTGTTGAAGGTATTATTTGCAAATATCTTCTCCCATTTGGTTGATTGCCTTTTTGTTTTGTTTGTTTTATTTAATTTCATTCTGTGCAGAAGCTTTTTAGTTTGATGTAGTCCTGTTCATATATCTTTGCTTTTACTTGACTTTGGGGTCAAGGTCACAAAAGCCTCTCTGAGCCAGGGTCCATAATTTGGTATCTATGTTTTCTTATATGTATTTTATTATTTCAGGTCTTATATTTAAGTCTATAATCCATTTTGAGTTAATTTTTGGGTGTGGTGTCAAATAGCAGCCTAGTATCATTCTTTTACACGTGGCCTTCAAATTTTCCAAACATTTATTGATGAGGCTTTCCTTTCTCCATTGTATGGTTTGGCTTCCTTGCTTAAATTGACTGCCCATTTACATGTGGGTTTATTTCTGGGCTGTCAGTTCTGTTCCATTGGTCTGTGTGTCTATTTATCTGCCAATATCATACTGTTTTGATTATTGTATCAGGTCCTTCTTCTAAACTTTTTTTATTTGTTTGTTAATAACTCCCCAATTCTTTTTATGCTTTTCTGGTCTATCTGACCTCTCCTTGTCTTTTTCTGGCTGTTTCTTCTCCATTCACCCTTATGTGTTGGCATTCCTGGGGGTCCCGTGCTCTCCCTGGCAAACCACCCTAACCCCTGACTTCAGTGATATACATATGCTGATAATGCCCACCATGACATTGGTGCCAGATTTGAACCTTTCATGGAACTCAAACCTTAGCATATCAAAAATGATATTAATTTTTACCTCCAAGTTCATTTGTCTTCCTTTTGCCCCAGTCTTGCTTATTGTCAGCCATTCACTGATGGCCCAAGTCAGTAATCTGAAAGTTATGCTGGATCCCCTCTTCCTACTTGCAATCCCCTGGGCCCGTCCTGCATTCTTCTTAAAGATTTCTTCCTTCCATGATCTCCAGTCACACTACCACTGGTTCATCATGTGGTGTTTTTCATTGGAAGGGTTGAAAGACGGGTACTTCTGTCTTGTTCTCATCCTATTTGTCTGCATTGCGACAGAGCAATCTTTCTAAGTCATAACTCGTTTATGTGACTACACAACTCAAAATTCTTCAGAGATTTCCCTTAGCCTACAAGATAAAGTAGAAATTTATTGGCATCACAAATAAGACCCTTTATAGATATCCAATTGTTAATATACACAGACCAGTGAAGGTTCCAGAATTTAAAATATACTTCTGTGAGCAGAGGGCAGGGAAGCTAGCCAAAGAGGCTGGCTGCTCCAGCCTGGTAATTTATATAGTTTATTATTGGAAACTTAGCATACGAAGCACATCTTGGGTGGTTCCAGGATGAAACTGGTCCCAAGTACAGGAGCTTTTGTGCCTGTGGGTTGGGGTTCATCACCCCCCAGGTATGGATGTATTTGCAAACCTGGAAACCTCCCCTCCCAATCTCATTTATGGGTTTTTCGGTGGAGTCCACATCATGGTTAATCAGTAACTCCATTTTCAACCCTTCTCCCTTTTCAGAACAAGGAGGGGTGAGGCTGAAAATTCCAGGCTTGTAACAGTAGCTTTGTTAATCTGGTGAGCAGACTTCAACCAGGACCCCACCTGGAGTCCCATCATTAGAACAAAGGCACTGCTCTCACCCAGGAAATGAAAAGGGTTTCAGGAGCCCTATGTTGGAAACAGCAGGCAGAGACCAATATATGCATATTTATTGTTCTTTCATAATATCAATTTGGTATCATAAGGTCAAGGATCATGTCACCAGACCTTAGTGTAGCTTCTGGCCTGTAGCAGGTGCTCAATAAAAGTTTGTGGAATAAACAAAATAATCATACCACCAGTTTTTGCATCACTGTTATTTTATGACTGCTAGATAGTACATGTAATAAAGTTTATTGCAACTGATAAGCAAACATCAAATACCCAAGAATCACATTGTAAATTATCTGAAAGACTTTGCCCCTTATGTTGCTTAGATGACTCATGGGATAGGAACTTCTCATAGTCCTTGTAAAAATCTTACTTTGACTTTGGAAGTGGTGATTGCTGCTACGAAAGAGAATGTATATGTATTATAGGGTGGATGTTGGCTGGGGAAGAGGAAGACAGCAGAAGTGACCAGGCTGTGATGGAGCCCCTCCCTCAGCCCTTGATGTTCTGTCCCTGGGGCTTTGTGAAGAGTTATCATCCTTATAAGAGACTTGAGGTTCAGTACCTGAGGGTGGATGGGCACCTAGAAAATGCTGGAGCTGCTTGCCTTGGTTAAAAAGAGTGAAATGTTCTGACCACCCTTTCCCAAGCAGGAATAATGAAAATGCGTATCTCATGTCCCTTTTTGCTTTTGTTCTGTGATGGCCAAACCTCCATTTCCAAATTGAATCTCTTGTCCTTTGTACAAAACCCAGTGCATTTTTAAGGGGATCATACTCCCTGAGCAGAGTTTGGTCAACCAGGCAACCTTCTGGATCTCCAAGGTCACTGCTCTGTATTGCATGTCCCCTTGTCAGCCCCTGTTTCCCACAGCATGCCAGCACAGGGGCAGCAGGGTCTAGAGGGACTTGATGTGCGGACAAAAAGGGGCAATATGCAAACCTTACAAGCTCAGGGGAGGCCTGCATGGCAGCCTTACAAACTCACACCTAAAGAAACCACATAGGATGGTATGAAATTAAAAGTTCCTAACTAAAAGCAGTTCCTGGTGGATGGTCATGTCCTAGGCCAGTATTTTTCCCTAACAAAGGTCAATCTTTACCTTAATTGAGCCTACCTTTGGAAAGTCCAATTTCCTCATCTCAGACCTCTCAAAACATAGGCACCTCATGGGGAAGAGATCAAAAATCCCCTCATTGTTATTGTTATCATGTTAATTGTTGGTTGTTAACTATCCTGTACTCACCTGTGTTAAAGTATCGTATTAGTTTACTTTTTATTCAATCCCAAAAGTTTTCCTGCTTTCCTTTCTCCAAAGGATTTCATGTAATCTTTGGTGTCCTCTTTTGATTGTAATATATAAAATAAGGGGCAAAACTGCCATTTTCTGGAGCATTTTCTAAATCCATTGAGGTTTTGCTTCCAGGCAGTTGTCATCAGTTGGCTCAAATAAACTAATAAAAATTATTACATTTTGGACATTTCTTACATTTACAAGGTACAGTGAATCATACCACCAAGTCTTGCAGACCCTTTTTTAATGGGCACCTGTCTTTCAGGTGTTAGGTTGACATGTTGAAAAGTGTCGATTTTGAGACACTGAATTAAAGATGATCTTAGATAACAAAATAATAGTCAAGATGCAAATAAGCAGAATTGCTTTGTTCCACTGTTTTACTCTTGACAAAATCATTTTTTAGTTAAAACGTTTTTTAAATCAGAAAACTTCCTAATTTCCTAGTATTTTACAAGTTGTTTATGATGGTCACTATTCAAAAAGCAAGTAACATGCTCAATTCTGTTTTTTCCTTAAAATACAATCTTCACTTCCAGTTTACCTCCAGCTCTAGCTCTCCCTTTCTTTTGAAATGGGGTGCAGGGTGAAAGGTCTCCAAAACAGAAATGTTCCCTGCAGTCAATGAATTGAGGGATAGGGGGAAAGCAGATATTTTGCATAACAAAAGGGGCAAGCTGGTAACTAGATAATAGCTGTGCTACTACCCTGGGGCAAAAGGTGTGTATGTGACTTTCAGAACATATCCTAACTTGTGACAAAGCCAGGGGAGGCGGAGGCCCCAGGATTACTGAGTCACTCTTGCCCTGACTAAAATGTCAGCTAAATGAGTGTAAACAATACAGGGAAAGTAGCAAATGTAGCTCATTGTAGGAGGAGTCAGAGATGATGATAGGAAGTTTTAGGTCAGGAGTTAAAAGAAGAGCGGGCAGTCATAAGGGAAGAAGGGGCCATGATGTAGCAGCATGTGGGAAGCAGCAGCATTTATGCAGTTGGTGGGTAGGATCCAGCCATGCAGCCTGGGCTAGTGAGAAAGCAGGTGCTGCTGCCTTGATCGCACCTGCTCCAGCTGACTCTGAAGCCACCAAGGACTCTGCCTTGCAAACCCAGGCTCTGTCTGACCTCTTGGAGTTTGGGACATAGAGAGCGGACATGCTTTTAGGACTTGTGCCTTTCCTGGACTTCACCATGATCCAGTGTAATGTGGCACATGCTCTTCTGAACTATTATAAAGTACAGAGGCTGAGGACAATGTACCCTAGATCCTGAAAAGGAGAGCTGCTGTAAGAGGATGGCAACTTTGAAATCCATGAGCATACCTCCTAGAGGGACTGAAGGACTGTTTGTGTAGCTGGTTTAAGTACAGATTAAAAAGATGGGGAACTGTTGGGTTCCTTTTTTGGCTGGTAGCCTGGTGGGGACCAAGGGAAGTGCTGGGTCTCATTGTGGAACAGGGCTCTGAGTTGAAGTGCTACCAGCACCCCCGAGGTTGGAATATTGTAAATAAAAACTGTTTTTCTTAACACTAATTGTTGGGCCACACACCAAGGTGCCATGTGCATGGGCCCTTGTTTGCTTGGGTACACATTCACAGCTGTAGTGCAGGAGCTCAGCTCCAGGCAGATTTACCTTGGATTCAGGGAGACAAAAATACAATAGTTGAGCATTGGAGAGGGAATTCATACCAAGTTTCTTCTCCTAGCAGTGGGTGAGAACAGCAATCAAATCAGCTTTTCAGGCTAGTCTCTCAGCAACAAGCAAGGACAGGGGCCAAGGATCATCCCCTTCAATCTCAGGTCAACAGGTGAAGACAGGAACAATAGGATCTGCCTTCAGCCTCATAGCGGCTGATGAAAACAGGGACAAAGCATCCATACCGCCTGAACAACTAGGGTTTGTATATATGAAATTGGAAAGTGACACGTGGCCAACTGGGACTGGGAGATAGTGTAACACTTATGTACTAAGAAATTCTCTCAGGTAAGGTTGACCTGGGAAGATACATGCACGTGAAAGTGGGGATCCTGGCTTCGGCCACCCTGACATGACAACTAAGTCTCTTTAGAGAGTATTCTAAGTCAACTGTCTTCACATATCTCTTTCAATGCCTGAACCTCACTCAGATAGGCAGTTATCTCACCTGTTACTAATGTAGCTATTGATCTGGGGATGAGAAGTGGTCTCTTTTCATTTTAACTCTCCACCTCCTATCAGAACCAGCAGACGATGTCATTGACCTCACTCTCCATTGTCCAATCTCTTCTTGGTCTTCTCCATTTTCTTTGCTGTGTGATCTTCTTCCAGTGGTCTTTTAAAATATTGGTTGGTATAGCCCCAGCTTGTGTCTTCAGATAGATAGTTTGATAAACAAGCTTGGCTAAGCCAATGCGTTTTTCTTATGGCTACTGGCATGTGTCCCATACCTCTGTCTTTATTGGTCTCCTAGACATCTTAAGTGTTTCACAAGTGATATAAACCCTTTTTGACCCAAGGCAATTCTTTATTTGACACCCAAACCTGATCTTCCCATAATATTATCTCATTCAGTTAATAATATCATTAGGTACCAAATTATCTTAGAATACTAAAAAGCCATCTGGAACTCTATTCTTTTCCTTGCTCATTTCCCCCAAATTCATTCAGTCATTATATACGAAGTCTGTCCAGATGGTATCCAGCATGTAATATGAAAAACAAAGACATTTACTGAAGAAGATGCAAGATACAAGAAATATTATACATAGAACAAAGACGCCTCAGTCCTCTTCAAAGTGGGCACTTTGAGACCTCACACAGTTCCCGCAATCACCATCAGTTGTCCTATCATATTTTCTTGAATCTCATCAATGGTCTGAAATTGCTTCCCTTTCAAAAGTAATTTTAGTTTTGGGAAAAGCCAGAAATTGCAGGGCATCAAATCTGGATTGCAGTGGGATGGGGGGCGGAGGGGCGCGGGGGGGCAAGTCACCTGGGTGACTTGATGTTTTCACCAGAAAGCTCTGCATGAGACTTGATACGTGAATGAGTGGGTGTGCTGCCAATCACCAGTTGTTCATAGCTGCAGCCTTCTAAATCATTTGAAGTCTCTATGGAGTTACGTTCAAGCTTAATGCAAAATTTGATGATTATTCATTGTTCTACCTGCTCAGTCATTTAGAATGTTATAGCCACACAATACACATGCTAACTCAATGGCATCTACCATACCTACTTACTCATTTAGTGAAGTTGTCATTGTTCACACATGCCCATTTGAGTCCAATCTCTCTGGCCTCCAGGTTACAATGATTTTGCACAAACTATTCTTGTTACATCAACAATGGCTGGAATTTTTCTGGACAGACCTCTTACTATGATTTCTGCCTCCCAAGTAGTTCTCTGCACCACCAGCATCAACACTGCCCCTATGTAGGTCCCTGCTGCTACCTTCTTGTGTATTTAATCTATTCTGTGGCTAATGGAGTCAGGAAGGAAGGAAGAAAGGATCAAGGGAAGGAGAGAAGGAAAGAAGGCAGGAAGAAAAGAAAAAGAGAGGGAGAGAGAGAGAGATAACCTAAACACAAAAGGCCAAAATGACAGACAATAGGCATTTATTTGAGATCACAAAAAGTAACTATTGTCCTGGCTGGTGTGGCTCAGTGGATTGAGCACCAGCCTGTGAACCTAAAAGTAGCTGGTTCAGTTCCTACTCAAGGCACATGCCTGGATTGTAGGTCAGGTGCCCAGTTGCGGGCATGCAAGAGGCAACCAATCAATGTATCTATCGCTCATTGATGTTTCTCTCCCTTTCCTTCTCCCTCCCTTCCCCTTTCTCTAAAAATAAATAAATAAATAAATAACTATTAAAGGCACACTGACTAAGGCAGAAACCTAAAGAGAGTTCTGATTAGGAGATAATAGCAAGGGTATTTATGAGAAAGGGAAGGGGAGCATTTACATCCGTAGAAGGAAGGCATTTCTGTTGATACAGATAAGCGAACACAGTGATGCTTATTCTAGAAAATGTTAACTTTCAGCCTAGTAATCAGCAGTTTGGTAATCATAATGCTTATTTTCTTGTTATTTTTGCTGCAAATAGTTGTTTGTCATACAATGTTGCTTTAGGTTAACTTGCCCTGTTTTAACATTCCAAAGATTTAAGATATAAAGCATGCAAGGAAGTTCGTCTGGGCAGCTCTGACTTCATTTTAAAATGGCTCCATTTATGTTATTTTTACTTTACAAAAGAAAGAAAGATAAAAAGAAATGAATGCATAAATAATGTTATCCCTCTATTTAAAATCCTGTAATGGTTTCTCATTGCCTATTTGATAAAACTCAAACTCCCTTACGGCTGTGTACCCTTATGCCTTAGACTGGCATAAGGACCTTTTTCAGTCCAGCACTAATCTATCTACTCAATCCTATTCATCCTCACTGTGAGCCATGCCCCAGTCCACACCCTTTACCGCACACTCAAAGTGTAGTCATGCTTTGTCAACTGCAAGCCCTTTCTCACCCATACCTTTGCACATGCATTTACTCGGCCTAGTTTTTTTTCTCCACTATCTGTGTAAACAATCACTGATCACAGAAGACCCAGCTCACCTGACACCACTGTGAATCCATCATGAGCCCCACAGAATTACTCTTTCCATCTTCTGTTCTCATTACACTATGTATGTGCTCCATGAGGACTGCCCTAAGACAATCTTTCCCCTTCGTTTGAAATGATTAAAAAGGAAGGTGTAAAGTGAATCATTTGCATAGGGTAGAAACCTGCTGGCCAGGTGGGTGGGGTCATTGAACCCAGGTTTTGCAGTTGCAACTGACTAGGCTATGCAGACTCTGCAGTTGAAAGTGAAGCAAAGGCTCTGCAGCTAGACCCCCAAACTGGCGTACCTCAGCTTGGCTCAACAACCCCGGGAAGGCAGGGGTATAAAAAAAACCCAATAGATTGCAGCCTGCAACAAGATCACTGGTAGCTCCCACCTGGACTCCAAGGTTGGCATTTCCTTTTCCCCGTTTCCTGGTTTAATAAACCCTTCCTCACCTGTCCTTTGGTCTTTGAGTGGCCTCTTTAAGTAGGGTGCCATGTAACAGAAGGCACATATTTTTGGCTCTGTGGCCTGGGGTGGTAAGAAAGAGATAGCTGGTGCACCATGGGAGAGAGGACTGGTAACAACCACATTAAGCTGTAGTGAGGAAGGGGCAGCCATGAGGGATTCAGCCAATAGATCTGAGAGAGAAAGCAGCTATGCAATTTGTAGTCAAGTTTCCACTACCCAACTGGGTGTAAGAATGAAACAGCAGAGTTTCGGCAACATGGTGGAGGAGTAAGTGGAGCTGCACCAATCTCCTCCCAGGTCACATCTGGAATTACTTTTTTGGAGAAAAAGTCAGCTGGAATTACCACCAGAACACTCTTTGAAAGAGGTCCTTTAACCACAGACAGAACAGAAAAGGCTGCTGCATCACAACGTGACTGGTAGGAATCGCAGAAATGCAAGAGGGCTGGCTGGGCCCCCACCAGAGGCAGCAGCCGAAGGGACAGAGCTGAGGACTCCAGCTGAGAAGGGTGGGATCTGGTCCCCTAGCTGGTTGTCCCAGCTACAGCAACACAGTGGAGAGGTGAGCAGCAGCCAGCTGAGAAGGGTGGAAAGCTGTGGAGTTTGCTGGCCTGAGAAAGCGCTGGAGACAGAGAACTACTAGGGTGACCACAGCAACAATACATTGGCGCCCACCTACCCTAGGCTCCAGCAGAGGGAGGGCAGAGAGGACTGGAGACACATGGGGAGAGTCTGTGGCGGTGGTTTGGAGGAGAAGTGGGAAAACAGCTGTGGGAATCCTGGTGCTGACTGATCACCCACACTACCCAGGGACTGCGCTGCACCAAGGGTCTTCCTAACGAGGGTCCTCATAGCCCCAACCCACTGGAAGCAACTTGCCCTGCTCAACGGTACCTGAGACTGGCACCTGATCACAATTCTTTGATTTACATCTCAATAAACCTCTCCTGCCCTACTCTATCTGAGCATAAATACAATAGTTGGCACCTGAAGAGGTATTTCTCGCCCAGCAGCGCCTGGGTCTGGCAGCTCATCACAAACTCTCTGACTTACAGCTGGGTTAGTCGGTCAGTCCCGCACGGTGGCGTGCAAGCCTGGTGGCTGATCCTAGATTCATTGCTTTGCAACTGAGTCAGTCCTTCTAGCTCAGCAGAGCCTGAACCTGGCAGCTGACTACACATTTTCTGACCTACAGCTGGGTCAGACAGTCAGCCCCACACAGTGGCAACTAAGCCTGGTGGCTGATCATGGATTCATTGGTTCACAACTGAGTTGGTCTGTCCCACTCACTGGTCTCTGGGCCTGGGAGCTGATCACACATTCATTGGATTACAATTGGATCTTGCTGTCTGGCCCAGCAGCTCCTGAGCTTGGCGGCTGATCAAAGATTCATGATTTACATCTGAATCTGTCCCTCCAGGCTGCACCTGAGCTGGTGGCTGATCCATTGGATTACAATTGAACCTCTCTGTCTAGTCCAGTAGGGCCTGAGTTGGGTAGCTGATTTATTGATTTACAACTGAATCAGTCTGTTACGCCAAGCTGCATCTGATCCTGGTGGTGGATCACAGACCAATAGGATTACAACTAAATCAGTCCTTCCAGTTTAGCAGTTCCTTAGCCTGGCAGTTGATCACAGTCTGAATGGATTATAAAGAAACTGAAAAATGCGGAGAAAAAAAAACAGTCCATAACCAAAAGGAAAGGAGGAAACCCCAGGAAGGCCACTAAATGAAACAAAGGCAAGCAAACAGATATGGAACTCAAAATAATGATGATAGAGAAACTCAATGAGCTCAGCCAGCTCAAAGAAAACTACGAACAACTCCAGGGGAACTACAAAGAACTCCAGGGAAGCTACAATGAATTTACTGAGAACTACACCAGCATTAGAAAGGACATAGAAACTATCAGTAAGAGCAAGGAGGAAATGAAGAATACAATTTCTGAATTGAAGAATACAGTAGAAGGAATCAATAGCAGGTAACTTACAGGGCAGGCCTAAGATTCTGTGTGTGGCCAGGACCGGTCACCACACTGACTGCATCACAGGCCATGGTCAGGGTTTAAAATAAGGTGATAGCCATTTGCAGGAGAGAGAGACACACAGTTTGAAAGAATGTGGAGGGACCCACTAAATCGCCATGAGGTTGGGTATATAAGGAGGTGCCATGCAGTCCTGGATTAAAAGCTGGAAAACACTGCGACATGAGTAGAATCTCCCCAATCAAGCATGAATAAATGGGAGCTACCGGGAAAGCTGAGCTGTGAGCTTCTGCTTTTCTGAAAGGTGGTACCTGTAAGTGACATATTCTGAAACTGGGCTGGTTTGGCAGGACTATGTGTTCTTTGGGTATTTTAAAGGAAGTGGGACTTCACAGCAGAAACCTGCCATTAATCTAAATCTGTATAGCCTTTAAATAAATAATTCCTCTCCTTTTCACCAAACTCTGGTATTGCTTTTTGGCAACAGGCAATTGAGCCCCTCATACCTGAAGAGCCTGAGGTTCTATTTCAATAGTACTGCTGGAATCCCCCACAGGGAATCACACTTTTGGCTTGTCTGGTGACAGTGGCACTACTACCCTTGAAAGCTCCCTGCTTAAACTTGGCTCTATTCTTCGCAAGTTCCTCCCTGGAGTGTCTGAAATTTCTAGGAAATCCATTTTAATAAAAAATATATGAAAATATATATATGTATGCAAATAAAACATATTAGTTATCTTTATGTTTGGTAAAGCTTTCCATGTAATTTCAAACATATAGCATAGGCCTAATTATTTTTAAAAACTTTATTTTTATAAGATAGGATAAATCCTTGAGGTATTCCAGGGCTCGCTGGAATAACCCAAAGTCATCTCTAAGTTTAAAAAAAAAATTATCTTAAAATTTAAACTTTGGGAAGGTTGTCAAACAACCAAAATATCATAACATAACATAAATTTTTATAAATCTGGGTAAAACAAACACATATGGTAATAACTCTGAAAGGCATTAATAAACTTAAACTGATTTTAATATTGAATACTTTGTCCAGACCACAGGACCCTGCTTGATTTATACAAACATTAATTTTCTTCAGGCAAATAAAATATTACATCCTAGTAATGACATCCAGAGTCAGGGCAAGATGCACTACATGTGATATACATATGAACGCATATCATATCAAGACCATATACATAAAAACACAACCAGCAGCGTGGTGATGGCCAGAGGGAAGGGGGGTGCTAGGTGGAGGTGGGCAGAGAGTGGGAGGAAATAGAGACATCTGTACCAGTATCAATAATATAGATGAAAAATAAATAAAAAGACCACACACATACTCTGAACTAATTTTTTGCAGAGACATCAAGGGTAACTTCAGCTGCTTAAAGTTTTAGCTTAATGTTTAAAAGTAGGACTTTTTTTTTTTTTAAATTTTATTGTTGTTGTATTACATCCATCCCCTTTTTGCTCCCCTCTGTCCCCCCACCCACCCACCCATTCCCTCCAAAGTCAATCCCACCTGTTGTCCATGTCCATGGTTCCTTTATACTAGGTTCTTGTCTAAGCTGCTCCCCATCTTTGCCTTTACCTCTCCCTCCCCCCTACCCCGTTCCCCTGACCACTGAAGGCCTATTCTTTGTATTCATATACTTGGTTCTGTTTTGGTTGTTGTTAGTTTTGTTCATTATTGTAAAAGTAGGACTTTTTTTTTTTAGTTACCTTAGCCTTGTTTACATTGTTAACTACCCAGCTGGAAGGCCTGTTGAACTTTTTAATGAAAACTTCAAGGGCTGGAAATAGAGAAAATTTCAATCTCAGAAATTAAGCAACAGAAGAGAGCCTGGCTGTATTTTTTAAAAACAGCCTCTAAAATTTATTAACTCTTTTTAAAAAACCCATTTATCAGTGAGTCTTCTAGAAGCTTCTAATTTCCAAATCAAAGTATTCTTTTTTCTTTTCTTTTCTTTTTTTTTTTTTAAGGCTCTATTTATTATCTCTAGAGAGCAGGGTAGGGAGAGAGGCAGAGAGGGAGAGAGACATCAATATATGGTTGCCTTTCACCTGCCTCCAGCTATGGATTTGGCTGGAAACCTGGCTGGGAATCGAACTAGCTATCGTTGGGTTTGCAGGCCGGCACCTTATCCACTATGCCACCAGCCATGGCCAAAGTATTCTTAATATTCTTCCAGTTTAATTTTAGAGCTGGCATTTTTCTAATTTTGCATGTAAAAGATTAGATGCTGAATGAAAACTGCATTTTGGTCATTTTATGTTGATATCATTTCAAGTTAAATCTTCTTACATCTATAAAGCATTTGCAATTCAAGGCTTCCTAACACATTAATTAATACCTGGAGTATCTATGAGGGCTAGGGTTTGGGAGCTTCCAGGTTTGGAGGCACAATTTTCCATATCTTTAGTTTTATTTTGGGATCTGTAAAGTCTGCACTTCAGATTCTCAGAAAGCAATTTTAACAACAACAATAAAATTAAATTGAAAAAAAAGGAAAGTATTTTCAATTGAAAAGTCAAAGTTAAAACCCAGCCACCCATTTTGTTACCAAACAGTAATAAAAGGTTCTGTTGCCCACTGCCACCCTCTAAACAAAATTTCAGAGGCAGAGTTTTGAAGAAAAAGGAAAGAGAACATTTATTCAAAAGCTACACAATTTTGGGAAAATGATAGGCTTCTACCTCAGAACTCATCCCTTCACTCACACCCAAAGAAAATTTCCACCACCCTCTGCCAGACAGATTCAAGGCTGTGCACAGAGTACCTTCTCCCACTTAAAACAGCATCTTTTGGTAAATGCTGATAGCTGCAGCATGATCATTGTGGGCTTAGCTAGTTTCTGGTTATAGTCTGGACTCAGCCTTCTCCCTAGAGTCTGGGAGTCTCTGGCCACGCTACTCTTTGTGCGCTGCCCTTTCCTCTGCTTGCTCCTCACCAGCCCAGTTCCCATGCCCCATACCTCAGGCCATTGGCTTATCCGTTCATTTGTGTACCTGGCTGAGCAGGACCATGCAGGGCCAGCACCTACACCATCACTTCTTGCACCAGGGACCCCAAGACTAGCTGCCTGGCCATGAACCCTCCAGTGTCCACCAGTCAGTGATTGCCCTGTGCTCTACCCCCACCCCCACCCGTTCCCCAACAGGGCAACCAGGGGAAAGAATGCATGTGTTTCTCCCTACTCTTCATTTGAATTTCCTAGTCCAAAGTTTCATGTACTCTGAAAAGGTCCAGCTTCTCCAGCCAATCCAGTTCTTTTTCAGGCTAGACTGGTAGGTCTGTGCCTCCCCCTGCTGCCAAGCCCTAGAAAGGAGTAGAAGGTCTTTTTCCCTTTGTTAATCACCCTTTCTCTATCCTTTGCAGACTCTATACAAGAACCCCCTCTCCCTGAATCTCAGCCCAGGGCAGGGAAATGTATCATGCACTGCAATAGTATGGCAGCTGGGGCCAACGCAACACTTCTACACTGCTTTGAGCATTTCCTGTGACACTCCCTTACTTAAAGGAATGCAGCCCCTCCAGTGCTAGCTACCTCAAGGCCCCTGGTGCAGGAAGTGACTGTGTGGTATTTAAGAACATCTGTTTGCACTTAAGAAATCCCTAGGCCTAGGTCAGTCTTCCTTGGGGCTTTGAGCTGGGGGGCTTTGAGCTGGGAGCCTTTGTGCTTGGAGTGTTGGCACTCATTGAAATTCCAGAGGGATATCCATCCCCTGGACAGTTCACTCAAGGACATTGCATCTCATAGAATCAGTGGCTTAAGCAGGTATACCCTTTAACCCTCCTGATTCATTTTGTCTCAGGCTTACCCTCTGGGTTGTTACTTTCAGTGCCATGGAGGCATGTCAGTCCCTACCTCCAAAGGACTTCCTTTTGGGCTGTGTCAGAACCTCCAGACCCTTCAAATAGGGTCCAGGTGAAACTAAGAAAGTTAATTTTTCTCTCCATTGTTGCCTGGCCTCAATAGTCTCTTGATAACTAACACTGTTGGTTAGAGCATGGGACATTTGACTTCCAAGTTCTCACTGACCTCAACAACTTCCTCAGGCATAATGGCAAATGGTTCTGTTCTATCAGAATTCAGAAGGAAACTGACCAGACACTGGGGAAGTGCAGGAGTACGATCCTTTATTCACGCACGGTCCCAGAAGAGAAGCTGCTCTCCAAATTCTGGGCCCTGAGCTGAGGCAAAAAGCAACTTTTATAGTTGAAGTTTCACTCCCTAGCCTTGCTAGGGAGGTTACAGAAACAGAGGTAGTAATTAAAGCTAGTTTTTCAGCGCCTTTCTTATCTCTCAAGCTGGCTATACAGCTGGCTCCCGTCCAAGGCAGTTTCACTCAAGCTGCCTGCTGCCCAAGAGCCAAGGCCGGTAACCCTTTACATCCCCCTTACAGTTCAAAGTCCCCTTCATCCTGTTCCACCCACCAAATCCTCCTACTTCACATTCCCCCTCCCTAAACCCAGCCATTCTGACCCTACTGATCCTGCTGTTTCCCCTCTGACTTGCTCAAGACCCTTTCAGATTCTTTAAAGGACTGCCTACTCTCTGCCCCCTCTATATGACCTGGCAGATCAGGAACTGCACACAAATGACCCTCAACCTGAAAGGGATACAACTTTTATCCCACCTTTAACTCAGCATTGCAGATATCCCTCTCTGTGCTCCCCGACCTGGCAGCTGGGCCCAGCAGAAGTGGCTGCTAACTTGGATTAGCCTCCCGATGCACCAATTCTGCTTAAGTCAAAGCCACTTAGTGCTCCCTCCCCTTCCAGCTTCAGCCCCACCCAAAGTCCATCCTTCCTCTCAGGGAAGTTTTGGGACTCCAGGGACACATAAGGGTATATGTACCCTTCTACATCTCCAACTTCTTTCAACCAGCTCTGGACTAGGCAACAAATTCCAAAAATTAAAGGCTGGCCCTCAAACCAGTCAGGCCAAATCAGTTCATCAGGCCTTCAAGGTCTTCACCAATGGAGATGAGGAATCTGCCCAATCACAAACTCAAGCTTTACAATTACTGGTTTCTGCTCTGAAAGAGTCTTACAAACCTAACCTGTCAAACTGCAAAAATCAGACCCCTCAAGGGGACTCCATTAAGTGCAGTAAACTTGGACCATGGACTATACAGTGCCCAGATCCGTGAGCCCCTCTGGGACTGTGCCTACTATGTAAACCAGAGGATCATTGGATGTCCCCTCAGGGCACTAAGATATTGATTACACACCCAGGACAGACACTGTCTTTGACCTGCCAGAGCTTCTGAGACTTGCAACAGAGGACTAAGGCTGCCCAGTGACTGCACAGGCCTATCTGCAGGACAAAGCCTTGGGGAACTCCTTTAGTAGAAGGTAAGCCAATACCTTTTCTAATTAATATGCTGGGCCATTTACTAATTCCTTAGTCTTAATCGTTGGCATTGACTGTACAGTCTCACAGCTGTCACTATCAGCTCCTTCCACGTTCCTTAGAAAAATCAATGAAATCTGAAATGAGTGCTCAGGCTCTGCCCAGGCTCCGAAGACAGAAGCAGCATTTCCTCCCTCTGGTCCAAGTTCTTGAGCATCCTTACATGAGCAGGGGCCTTGTGAAGGTGTTTGGGGTCAATCTGTAAAATGTGCAGGGACTTCATAGGGAACTCCCATCACTGTAATGTAACTTTGCAAGATATGGGCTGGTCACCCAGCACTCTGAGCCCTCCCGGCTTATTTAGACAGGGGAGAAACCAAGACACCTAAGAGAGAAAGGGATGACCAAAGGGGTAACAGCCTTTGGGAACCCGATTCATAAACAGCACACCTGAACCCACTTAAACGTAAAAAGTCCGTTTAAATCAGTGGTCCGTTAGAAGCTTGAAGCATTTCGTTCCATCCCAGGTGACTTTGAGCAACTCAATTTTCATCTGAATACCCTTGCCAGAGCAATGTCTTAACATCTTTCCTCAAAAACTTCCCTGTGGACATGGGTCAAGCATTTAAAAGCCACTAGGGCACTCCCCACTAGAAAACACCCATGAAAAGATAAGCTGGAATGCTGACATAACAACGCTAGGTTTTCCTGACAGCCAAAAGAAAAAGTCCATGCTACGATAAAGGCACACTGGAAAGCAATCATAGTGCCGTCTCTGCGGCACATTTCCACTCAGGTTTGGTTCTCCAGAGCAGAAAGTAAGATTTTAGTTTGCAGTGAGAAGTCTGGTTTCCCAGGTCCTGTTCTCCTAAAAGACCCCATTGTGGTCTTTTTCTCCTTTTCTCTCATCTCTACTACTCCCATGTCTATCTGCTTTACAAAGTAATTGCTGTGTTTTGTTTTCCAGAAGAAAAATTTTATCCCCTCCCTCTGTAACAGAACCCTTTGGCAGGAGGGTTCTCAGTTTTAATGGGCCTGTTTTGCCCACCACCAGGAATGACTCTTAATAACAGAGTTTGGTGGAAAGGAAAGATATTTTGTTTATTTGCAGGGTACACAAATTGATATTAAAGGTGCAACTATGCCATTAAATCCCACTCCCTTTAGAAACATTCAAAATATACAGTCCTGCCCCATTAGGCTAGCTTTAAAATAGACAAGCACATGGTACCATTTTTCAGAAACACAACAGTTCACAACTTAGCATTCCAGTTATAAATTCAAAGTTCCCGGCAGCTGCTGCACCCAGTTAGGGGAGGATCTTGCGCACACCCCTGGACTTTTATACCACATGTAATTCCCCATCTCTGTGCGAGCTGCATGTCTCACTTTTCTCCCCTTTTGCACCCCCCACCCCCACCCCCAACCCCAACCAGGTGAGTTCTTTCCTATTTCTCAGACCACGTGTCTGTCTGTGAATTCTCCGGGAGAGAGACAGAAACCATGTGTCTGTCTCTGAGTCCTCCAGGAGAGAGAGAGAGAGCCTGTCTGCATGTCCATACAGGAGAGAGAGAGCCCAAGATAGATGGCTGCCACCCTCTGCACCATTCCTGTTTCCCCCGATCACCCAATTCATTCTTTTAATCCTCGGCCTAACCACAGGTCTGTATTTTATAAACCTTCTCGTCAGCTTTATTCACAGGACTGTCAATGCAGCCACCGCACAGGCTACCCCTCAATCGTGGTACTGAAAAATGACCACTACCAGCCCATCTACCGTCTGAGACATGCACTGCTTAAAAGGAAGTCCCACCCTTGAATGATAAAGGACCACCTGTTGTCCACAGGAAGTAGCTAGATGACCATGCCACTCCCCTTTCCTTTAATTGCCATCTAATCTGAGACCCTGACTCTTAGCCCCATCCTTTTGCTACAAACAAAAGGCTGGGAATGTCAGAGTGTGGAGGTAGCCAGGTGGAATGTACTAAAGAACCTGGTTGGAACTACAGGATACCTGGTAATCAGCTGGAGGGAAACATGTGCTTATATGTGTTGATAGTGATCAAGGGACAATGCCCTAAGCAGATTATCTGACACCACACTTGCTAGGCTTGCAAGGTTAAAAATGCCTTAACAGAAGTCCTCAGATGGACTCCCACAGGCCTCAGGGGCAGGAGTCTCCATTCCCCTGCTCCATGGGCCCTTGAAGCAGCTAGGGAGCAGCCCTTCCCCTTCAAATTTCTATAAACCCATTGCCTGCTCCCACATCAGGCTCCAGGTGATCTCTCACAGCAAGGTTGCTCTGACCCTAGTCAGATCTCCTTTTATTAATTTTTTCCCTCCAGTCCTGCTATAGCCAGGGTTCTGTCAATCCTTAACCTTTTTAAAACCTCAAGGATTTAAAAGGATTACTCAAATAAAGGCAGGGCCTCTTACCTTAAAAAAGGGAGATCCCAAGTTTCAACTGAAACTTACCCAAGTTCACCCTTTGCAAAATGGCAAGGCGGTGAGGCCAATGGGCCTCTGCTGTATGAGTCAGCAGTGAGGAACAATGGGCCTCTAGCATGTGTCAAGATCTGCAAGGCAGGAAACAGGATAGTAAAAAGCTAGGAAAATTCCTGGCCAAATTAAATGGGAAAACTGAGATGAAAAAATTAAACAACACTAAACAGCTGAGTGCAAGACCTTATCAGAGAATACATACCCTTCCTGGCCATAAGGGAAGAGAGAAAGAGGAATTCTAATGCAAATAGAGAGGCAATACTGGAACTAAGGAGCCAGGATGAAAAGAAACTACAGATTCCCCTTTTAGCTTTCCCTCCCAAGAGAAGTAGCACCCCTAATCCCCCCCTAGGAATTTCCCCCTTCCAAATTCCCACATTCTCCTATATAAATTTGCTTCTTAAAGCTCAAGGTAAAGTGGATGTTAGGGTTTTGCCCCACCACCTTCCCAGACTTCTGGCCTCCGATATTCATAAAAGTGCAATTAGAATCCAGTCCCTGTCTCTGTCTTTTGGCCAACTTGTGACAAGCAACACAAGCCCCAGACTCAGTTGCTCTCTGGTTTCAGTTCTGGTAACTTCAGAACTTTCTGGTACTAAGTCTGGATATTTGCCAGGATGTCCTATTGATGCCCTTGGGTGTGGATCTGGGAACTCCCTGGCACTGTCATATGATTTCACTTGGGGACTCTCCTTCAACTGTCAGAACCCCCATCACCTCTTTAGTAAGAGATTGGGTTTGTGCTCAGAAATCCCACCTGATCTACAGGCTTTGGCAATCTAGTGGTGTACGGACTAAATCTTGGCTTTTCTGTAACAAATATTTGGTAATCTGATATTTCAGGGTATGGGTGGTTGATGGACTCCACTTCCAAACTGGGTAAGTCCCTGGTGTGCACAACCAGGAGCTCTCACCCTGCCACTCTCAGGGGTAGGCAGGGCTCAGTGAAAAATCCCAGCTCTTCATTGTGAGACTTGGTGGGATGTTCTTTTGGTTTGGTATGTTTTGTGTCTTGTCTGCTTTTCTTGTTTTTCAATTAATCACCTGTTGGTTTTGTTTCTCTGTTTCTCCTGGGATGAGATCATTTTCTGTTTGAGAGGTCTCAGTTTTTCTCATTTGTCTAAAAGGAAAGGTGGTGTGAGATAAGATTCTAAGGCTAGTACCAGTTTGAACCTTTTTCTTTTATTTTAGTTTCTGTTTTAAGGAGGAGCCTCTTGGTCACATTCTCATCAAGAGTCCATTAGGTTGCATTTTATCTGACTGGTCAATTTACAGCTAGTTATAAGTCAGAATTGTTTTCAATTGTTTTGCCAAAGGCTGGTGAATAAAAATAAGATCTCTTTTGTGCAAGTTTTCACTTTGTTACATAATAAGGATTCTACTCAGAAAGGATTTAAATTGGTGATTTAAACAGAGAAAAGATCTTAGTCCCCTCTCAGACTGAAAAAATCAGAAAGAAGAAATATCTTCCTCCTGGAGGCCTGGGAGCTGCTTACATCCTAGGAACAATAGGGCAATTAATGCTATTTCTCAACCTCTTCACAGAAGCAGCAGGGGTGCCTGCCTCTCCTCAGAGTGGAGAAAAAATGGCACTTTTAAACTCAAGCCACTTTCCCTGAGCCTGATAACTTACCTGCCTCCTCTCCAGCCAGCTTAAAGTTGTCAAGGTCAAAAATAAGAACTATCTAAAATTTGTTTTATGGTCATGTAGTCTGGAAAAACTTTTTGATATTAAAGTTATTAACATAAAATTTATGTTTATTTTGCCTGGGTTTGTAGAAATAAGTTTATCTCTGTTTCAAAAATTTTCAATAAAATGGCTGGGGTAATAGTTGATTTTAAAATTTCATAAATTGTTAAAAAGTAATATATATAACTAAAATCAAGACTTTTTGATAAAACTTTTCAGTAATACACACACACACTCTCCCTTTGTCCCCCCTCTCTCTGTAAGGTCGGCCTTACTTGAAGAAATCACACCTGGTGACTGCAGTGGAATTAAGCAATAAACTTATTGGGGGAAGGGAAAGGGGAACAGGGAAACCAGGAAGTGGCAAGTCATCTTCAACCTGGCATCACCAGGTTGGAGCTTTTATACCGGATATTCTCACAGATACCTAGATCAAAGGAGATTTAGTTTCTTAACCCAAATTCCATTAGCAACGGAGTGTTAAGAGGGTCTATCTGATTGAGCCAGTCCTTCATTAACATACCCTCCCCCCCTTCCCCTACCAAGATGCTCCCTCTACAAGATAACTTCATCAACTTATCCCTAAGAGTTTCCTGTCTGGTTCCATTATCATATTCCTGCCAGGGTAGATGTATAAACATTGACTGTTAGAGTTTTAACTAAAGTTCAGGTACAATTAAAGTTCAAAAGTATGGGGCCTGGCTGGTGGCACAGTAGATAAGGAGCCGGCCTGTGAACCCAAAGGTCACTAGTTCAATTCCTGGCTAGGGCAACATAACTAGGTTGCAAACCAGGTCTCCAGCCAGGTCCATAGCTGGAGGAAGGTGAAAGGCAACCATACATTGATGTTTCTCTTCCTCTCATCCTCTCTCCCTTCCCCTCTCTCTGAAGAATAATAAAATAAAATATTTATAAATTTAAAAAAAAAATTTTTAACTTAAAACAAACAAACAAGTATGTACAGTTTCCAGGTTGTCTAACACTGTATCCTAACATATGCCTAAACACAATTTTCCAAGTTTTTGTGACTCGGAACTTTGGAGTTCTGCTGGGTGAAAATAAATATCTAGATATTTGAAATAACAGGATACTGAAATATTAATTGATCTGAATTTGCCTACTTTTGCTTCCTATTACAGAGAGGCTAGAAAATGAATTTAAATCTGTTAATGTGATTCCCAGTTCTATATTAAAAACATTACATGTTATATTATGTTAATTAGGTACTTAAATACTCAAAACCCATATTCTCTTTATTTTTTCTTAAGATTTTATTTATTATCTTTAGAGAGAGGGTAAGGGAAAGAGGCAGAGAAGGAGAGAGACATCAATGTATGGTTGCCTTTTACCTGCCTCCAGCTACAGACCTGGCTGGACAGCTGGCTTGCAACCTGGTTATGAGCCCTGGCTGGGGAATTGAACCAGTGACCTTTGGGTTTGCAGGCCAGCATCTTATCCACTGTGCCACCAGCCAGGGCTTGAAAACCCATGTTCTTTATTGTAAGAACTAAAGTTTTGCTAGCCCGTAGTTCTGTTTGATATCTTTATTGTCACTTTGGGTAAATAAATAATTTAATATTGTTGCATAATGGTATACAATCAAGTATACTTGTCAACCTTCTCAGGGTTTAAATTTCAAGAGACTTTTTTTCTTTAATGAAAATCAAAATGATTCATTGATTATTTTAGTTATTAAATAAGATTTGAATATGAAATTAGCAAATTTGATACTTCATCTAATAAATAACATAGTATTAATACCTTAGTTAAGTACATTAATTATCTTTACACTCCATATGACTAGTTCTTGTTCATAAGACAGCCTCTAAGGGAAGAAATGTAAAGCAATTCATTACTAACAGACAGAGATTCTGTGACATTTTAAGTACCAAAGTCTATGAACCACTTTAACATCTGATTGGGAGAGTTTTGGTCATAGTTAAAGTCACTGGAACAGGGTGTGTTCTCTAGGACAGCCTGTTGCAATAATAAAACAAGGTATAGAAATCCCTCATCTGACTTCCTCCTGGGTGTTTTCTATCAAAATTCCCACCTGCTGCCTAACTTTTTGTCATATCATTACGAGGAGACTTTTCTTGACCTAAAATTGGCATTGGGTCATTCCAATGAGTCCCTGAAATGCCTCAGGGATTTTTCTTTCTCTTTATTAAGAAGAAATTTTGAACTAATTATACCTATTTTTTAATGTTTAGAGTACATAGGAAGCTTTGTCAAATAAAGATATTAAGTATGTTCAATTTGTATACACAATTTGTTATTTTTTTGCTATAAATTGGAAAGGTCATTTTTTCCCCCTTAACAATAACCCACAACCTTTGGACCAACTAAGGAAAGGTCATTTTTTAAATTAATTTGTTGTTCTATTACAGTTGTCCTGCAAATTTTTTTTTTAATTATTAATATAAATGTTTTAGAGACTATATAAAAATCTCCAAGATTCTACAAGGATATACTTTCATCTGTAATTTTAGTTTTTATCTTAAAATGTTGTTGCAGGACAGCAAATTTCTTTAATGTAAGGAATAGAGATATTAATGGTTTGTTTTCAGGGTAGTACAGCCTATAGACAGAGGCTAACAGCAAAGGGAGACATGTCTCCGCCACTGACCCAGTAATCCTGAGCCTGGTCCAATAAGGCTACCAGGCATTCTGAGCAACACAAGTTAACTGTGATAGTGCTGGATGGGGGGAGCCCTTGAAAGTCTGTGTGTGCCATCCCCACTAGCTGGGAAAAGGGCAACTTTGAGACTATGTATTCATCCCAAGGACTAGAAGAGGAGGAAGACTACAGTGCCGAAGGAAAAGTCCTAAAACAACTTTGGTTAATTGCCCGCTCCTGTCATATATGCAGAAGGAACAAATAGTCTAGAGTAAAATAAGGATTTGGGCTAACAGACCCCACCCATACCTATGTTTGGGTAGTCATATCTCCCTGGGAAAGCAGGCACCACCTTTACCTCCAATTAAAATGTAACTTCTTCAACTCCTCCCACCAACTATGTAAGCAAGTCTCTTGGGTCCCCTCTTTGCCCTTTTGCCACATGGTGGTGGGGAAGTGGGGGAGGCCTTTCAGCCTCTGGCAAGGGGACCTTGGGCCACCTGGCCTCTGGCCACTCTTCTCTTGGTCCTCCGGCCACCTGGCCTCGGACCATACAGGTGCTGGTCACCTGGCCTTTGGCCACCCTAACTCTTGCATTCATAAGTTAAAATTCCCCAAAGATTTAGGGCCCTATTACTTGGATTAGGGGAGGGGGAAATGTTGCAGTCAAATGAGTGGCCAGAAGGGAAACAAAAGCAGGGACCTCACTTTGCTGTCTGATGAAGAACTTAATAATCAGCCAATGAGGAACCAGGGGGAAGGCACCTGCGCACTAGGAACTAAAAGCCCCACTGTACTTCCACTGGGTGTGCCTGCCAACCAGGTAGACACCTGCTCTTTCAAGACAGCTATTAAAGCCTGCCTTTTGCTGTACTTTTTTTGTCTCCAAGTCTATTTCTTGAGTTTTGGGTGGGTGAGGGTATTTCTCATATTTATCAATTGTGTTATAATCAAATTTGTAACCATTTGTAACTCACTTTAAGTTTTGTTTGTTTGTCATTTGGAAACAGCCATTGTTTCACTCTAATGTATTTGCAAAAAAGATTATCTTTGGAAAGTTTATGAAAAGGACTCTGACATACTCTAAATTTCAAGTTTCAGAGCAGGTCATATCTTTGAAATAAAGATAGATTTGCAGAACATGAAGGTATAAATGGGTTGATGGAGATAGCGGCAAATAATCAAAATAAATAAAAATTAATTATGGTACATAATAAACTGAAAATAGTGGCTTTTATAACTTTTTTTGAAAAATATTGCTAATTTTTAATCTTTTGTTTCTCAGATATAATAAAACTAAATTTTTAAAAAAGATTTTATTTATTATTTACAGAGAGAAGGGTAGGGAGGGAGAAAGAAAGGGAGAGAAGTATCAATGTATGGTTGCCTTTCACCTGCCTCCAGCTAAGGACCTGGCTGGAGACCTGGTTTGCAACCAGGTTATGTGCCCATGCCCTAACTGGGGAATTGAACCAGCTACCTTTGGGTTCTTAGGCCAGCGCCAATCCACTGAGCCACCAACCAGGGAAGAAAACTAATTTTTAAAAACAATCTGATTAGTTATACTTTCATAAGTAATATTAAGGCATGTATATTTTTCTCCTTACCTGATCCTTCTGGAATTTGGAAACTCAATGAGAATTGTTATTTCCATGGCAATATGTTTATTTGCATAAATCCAATAAAAATCTGATTTCTTCATAACAGGATACATAAAGCCAGAGTCCAATTATGATTTTATTAACTAAGACTTTGTCTGGAATGCCACGATCAAAAGAAACATATATTCTTGGACTTTAGATATCACCAGAAAGCCGTAAGGAATTAAGATTGAGTTTCAAAGCCTATAAGAGCCCTTTAGAGAAATGAGCTGGTATCCAGCATATTCAGAAGTTCCATAGCAGTCTTTCCAGGTAAGGAATGAAAGTTGCTTTCCTGTAAGATGTCAAAAAAAGAACCTCAAGACATTTTGGGGGCCTCAAGAACCTGAGGAACTCCCCCAAACCTGTGGGGATTGCAGGCAAGGCCTGATGGCAACTATGTGGCTTGGTTTGTTTGCCCTGAGGAGCAAATTAAAGTTCAATCGGAAATTTCCTTGTAGCGTTTCAGTGAGGTCATGACAGAGCTAGATGCACATGGTCATGTGCTCCTGGCTGAGAGGGCACATGACCAAACTACAAGTGCATAACTGGGTAGGCAAGTGAGAAAATGAGAGAGAGAGCTTCTCGCCTGGGAGCATGCAACAGAGTGGTTCAGCTGCCGGACCCACAGCAGATGACACGGGCTTCAGAAAGGAAGCCGCTGTCTCTGTTGCTTGTGACCTACACTCATATGGTGCCCTAGCTGCCGCATGGCTCATGGCTGTGCAACTCCACCTGTAGACCCCAGGCGGGAACCTGACATGGACTGCAGCTGGAAACGTATGCTACAGCAGATCAATGCTGGACTGGACTGGGCTTTGATGAGGCACAGACTCTCTGGGCATTGATTATTTCTGGCCCTGATTTTCCATGGCAGGGCAGAGGGAGATGAGACATTGGAAACACAGTGGACATCTTCTATTTCCATATGAATAAGCCATGCTATCCTACCATCTCCTGTGCATGGGTTTTCTGGAATGCTTTCCCTGTGATCCTGTTGTTGCAGGTGGGCACAGGTAATCGGGTTCTTGGTGATTCTGAACAATGAGTTGAACCAAACACACAGAGATTATAACAGAAAGAGAGAGAGAGCAAATTTATTAAGGAACCCACCACACAGAGTTTATAGCAGAGAGAGAGAGAGCAGATTTATTAAGCAATAGTACAGGCCACAGAATATGGGAGCAAGTCAACTTCAAGCAGAGATTGACCCTCAATGGCCAGAGGGATTCTATTTTTATAGGGAGAATATTTTCTGGCTATTTTTGGTGGATTTTTATTGTGCACGTACAAGTAGTTACATTAGTTTTAAGCTACTGAGCAGATGGTCTTCCATGAGTTTTCCTTGATTGCCCACCGGGGGACAGGGTCCCACAATGATAATTTATTATAATGCTATTAAAATGAAACAGGGGTCCTGTAGCATCTTCTGGGTAGGTGCAGTCATGATTCACCATGTTTCTGTGCTTTTTCAGGAAGTAGGGACAACTGGTCTTAGAATATTCTCTCTGTCCTGTATCAATGTCCCTTGTCCTAGTCATGGGGCACTTCTGGAGTTTTCTCATGCTTGAGGAAATAGTCTCAGAACAGGGTCTCTCTCCTGTACTAATGTTCTAGGGCACGGCCTCCCTGCTGACTATTTCCTGCCTCGCTGTGCAAGAACCTAATTTGCACTGACAATAGTATGGTGAGAGCATATAAGGAAAAGGTGGGAATTTGGGAGGGGAAAATTCCTAGGGGGAGTGCAGAGGCACTGTTTCTCAGGAAGTAAGGAGAAGAAAAGCTGAAAGGGGAGGCCCTCAGCTTCTTCCCAAACTGGCTCCCTTTGTTTCAGAGTTATCTTGTTACCTCTCCATGTTATCTCTTAGTCCTTATTAGCATTCCTCTCTTCCACAGATGCCTGTGGTTAATGGCCATATGCATTCTCTGCTTAGGGAAGAGAGGTAGAAATCTTTCGCTCTCAAGTGTCCTTGGTTAGGGGAGATAAGGTCCTTGTGATTTACCAGTTGTCTGGAAATTGCTCAAATTGTCCCTGTTTAATTTTCTTGTCTCAGATTTTCCATTCCACTTGCCCAGGAATTTTCCTAGCTTTTTACTATCCTGGCTCACAGAAGAAACTTGGCAAAGACTGGGTATTACCTCCTAGCTGTTCACTTTTCCAGAAGAAGGGAGTTTGTGTCCTTTATTTACCGAAAGCCTGTAATCTCATCAGAGTCCTGCCTCTTACAGTTTGCCCACTTTGGGCAGGGTCTTATTTTAAACAGGCCTTTCTGATTGTCAGGTCTTGTGGTCTTGGGTGTGGGACTGGCAAGTATTGATAGTGGGAAGGCCTCTAGTCTGGTAGCAATGAAGAACTTAGGAGGAGCCTTGAGGAGACCTGGCATGCTTTACTGCAAGCAGCAGCAGGCTGATGACCACACAGCTGGGCGGATTGGGTGTTGGAATCCTCACACAAGGTTGTTCCACTTCATATACCAGCAACAAGCTTACAGCAAAGGCAGTCTTATATACTCATTAAAACAAAGAGGCAGTATACCCAAAGATGACCTGTCTGCTCAGGGTTGTTAAGTTGGTTACATTTCAGGGCTCAGTGTACTGGGGCTCTGGGATAATATTAACTCCAAGGCTAATTATTTGGCAGTCTGCAGAAGAAGATCCAGCCATATCTACAAAGGGACTGGGGACTTCTCCCCCATCCCCTGATACTGATGTCCTATTGTTACAGAGTAGGAGAAAGCCAAAATCCCCACTCTTTGCAGTTTGGGGATGGGGAATGGAACACTGAAGTAAGCCATTTTTCCAGAGAGAAGTATTTTGCATATCTTTGGCTCATAACAAGTATCTTAGTTATGCAAATAACTGGATAAACTTCTGTCCCCAGAAGATGGGAGGGTTTTTGACCATAGAATAGTGATGAAAGAATTTACAAGATGTCACAGGTGGCCATGATTGGTCATCCTACCACTGTGTCACAGGCCACCATCATGGTTTAAAATAGGGCGGCAGCCATCAACCTCTCTCTCTCCCCAGGAGGACCTGCAGACAGACATATGATCTGAGAAACAGGAAAGAATTTACCTGGTCTGAGAGATAGGGGTGGGCAAAGGGGGAGAAAGGGAGGCATGCAGCTTGTGCAGACAGGGAAATACATACATGTGGTGTAAGAGTTGGGGAATGTGCGCAAGTTACTCCCCTAAATGGGTATAGTAACTGCCGGGAACTTTGAATTTATAACTGGAATGCTAAGTTGTGAACTGTTGTATTTCTGGAAAAATAGTACCATATGCTTGTCTATTTTTAAGCTAGCCTAATTGGGCAGGACTGTGTATTTTAGGTGTTTTTAATGGGAATGGGATGTAATGGGATAAATGCTCCTTTAGTATATAAATTTTTATACCCTGCAAATAAGCAAAATACCTTTCCTTTTCTCCAAACTCTGTTATTGAGAGTCATTCCTGACCCCTGGCTGGTGGCACAGTGGATAAGGTGCCAGCCTGTGGACCCAGAGGTCACTGGTGTTATTCCCAGCCAGGGCAACATAACCAGGTTGCAAGCCAGGTCTCCAGCCAGATCCGTAGCTGGAGGCAGGTGAAAGGCAACCATACGTTGTTTCTCTCCTTCTTACCCTTCCCCTCTCTCTGGAAAATAAAATCTTAAAAAAAAATAAAATAAAATAAAAAAGGAGTCATTCCTGGCAGCAGGCAAAATGGGCCCATTAAAACTGAGGACTCCCCAAAAGGTCCTATTACACTATCACTGGCAAAAAGCAAAGTTACTTGCGTTTTGTCCTTAGCAGAGATCAATCTTCCAGCAACACTCTCTGTGTTCATGACCTCATAATATGTTTTCTGCTGCTGCTCTGGTTTTTGTCAGTTAGAAGTGACTCATGACCAGAACAGGTATCTCAGGTGAGTTTTTGGGAATGGTTGCTATCAGTTCTTTGAAAGAATTGTCAGGATATTAGATCTAAAAGAGCTGTTAAGTATTGTAATGCCGTTAACTGGGTATTGTCATATGCCATTTGAATAACTTTCCTGTTGCTTGTAGAACATACTGCAATGTTTACTAATCAGAGAATCAGAGTTTGTCCACCCAAACCATACATTTTGGAATATTGATTATTTTAAGCTGGTTATTTTCAAGAAGCAAAAGACTCAAAAAGAACCTTTGACCTTCCCTTTACCTGCCTAAAGAACTTCATGTAGAAATACCTGCTTAAAAGGGTGAGAGCTATCCCTGTATTATCAAAACATAAACTAAGTGGCAGACAGAAAACAAATCTAGCAAAGCCTATTGGTTGGACTCTCCTCTGTGTCCCATTGGTTTTGGATGGCCCGACAATCATTTGATTACCACGTTTCCTCTTTCTCATCTACCTGCTTTCCCTTGGAAATCAAGACTCTTGTCCTTCTCTCCTGTGACCAGAATGGTTTATAAGTCTCAACTGTCCAATATGTCCTCCTGTTTCCTATTTCTATGAAACCTCAAAATGTACATAATAAACCTGAAGTTTTCTCCTACTAATCTGTCTCATATTAATTTGACTATCAATCCAGTTAGAAGAATTTAGAAACATAGATGAAAAATTATTTTATTTTTTTCTGTCTCTACATTTCTGTAAGAAAAAAAAAACAAAAAACAAAAAAAACAAATAAATCCAAGTAGTTGCCTGAGAGCTTACTTTATATTTTTCATTGGAGTGCAGGGCCTCTAGCTCCAGACCAATCTTAGTGTTTATGATATAAATGTGTGACAAATGTTCATTTAATTAGATTGGGTTAGCTAAACATATGACATAATTATAAATTTATGGATGGTTTAAAACATTATGGTGTTTTTTTCCTCAACATCCCAGTTGATTATTTAGACACTTAACTTTTCTTTGGTCCATTTACTGTGACCTGATTTAAAAAAAAAAAAATGGTTAAATCAATTCAAATCCATCTCCACCACTGACGTTAAAACTGAGGGTTCCTAATGTTACCAGACAGGGGCCTGGGCTTGAGTGGGTCTGCCTAGGGTCAGCTGTAGTGAGTGGGTTCTTCACATAGAAAAGACTTCACACACAAGTCCAGGTGATTGTGAAGATGCATTTATTAAAGTTGGTGACAATGAAACAAGAAAGGGCTTAGCATAGAGGAAGCAACAGGAGAGCTTAGGCTGCCTGCCCCCAGCTCATTAGAAGTCAGAAAAAAGAGGGCTTTGGGAACAGGTTTAGGGGTTGGCCTGGGAAAAGCTACCAGATGCCCATTGCCTTTGAGCTTAGGAGAGCAAGCTTGTGAAGAAAGAAGTAGGGTTGGGGGCAGGGGTGGGGAATGGCACAGGCTGGTCCCTATAGGGAGAGCAGGTGTGCATTGGGTCCTTTTGAAATAGAACCCAGGGGCTTTTAAGTTACAAGGGCTCGTATGCCTGCACCAAAAACAAACAAACAAACAAAACCTATCAATAACATAGTTGGTGAAAAGGAATTTATTTAAAGGTTATACAGATCTAGATTAAGGGTGGAATTCTGCTATTATGTTCTGTTCCCTTTAAAACACCCCAAAATACTCAGTCCTGCAAATCAGGCCACTTTTAGAACAGAGAAGCCAGAGGTATCATCTTTTTCTACAAAATTAGTTTACAGCTCAGCATTTCCCAATTTAGTATTCCCAGGAGCTTCCATCCATCTGTACTTGATTAGGGGAGGGTGTAGCATTCTCTTCCTAACTTTTAATTCAGAATCTCTTTCAAAATGCATGGCTCTTTAACCATGCCCTTCCTAAAATTTAAACCACATGAACTCTGCCTCTCTTCAATCGCATTTTGCTGCCTCTCTCTCAGCCTGCATAAACTGCATGTTCTCTCTACTTCTCAAATTGAATGGTCCCCTAACTCTGAGCAAACCCCATATTCTTTCTCTCCATTTCTCAAACCGTATGTACTTCTCCCTTAATGACTGTCACCTTATTTTTAAATCCTTGACCGTGGCTTTTGATTCAGTGGGCATTGTGACTAGTCCTGACCATTGGGACCATTGTCTCACAGCCCTGTAAGCTTTTCCATCATTATTCTTTGGTTAAAGCCCCTCATATTTTCTTGGTGCATGAAGGACAATGGCTGTGCTCCACTGAGCCCCATCCCCCAGTTCCAAACTTCAGGGCTTTGGGATGGCCTTCTTCCACTCTGTAACACTATGTCTTCAAGTTTTTCTTCCTTTCTCACAGGTGTAATCTTAAGGGAGATCTCAGGGGAGAGAGTTTATAGAATATTCATTCATTTTCCAGGAGTATCCTTTTAGGGTCATGATCTCCACTGATTTGTCAGTGGCAAGGCAAGGGGTCTTTAGTCATTGCAGTTGGTCCTGGTATGGCCCACCTGGTTTTGCTGCTTTTTGGGATCCAGAGCTGAAATAGAACCAAGGCCCAGATACTATATCCAGAGAGTACAGGCCAGGGGAGACAAGGTTACCATGGAGATGAGGTCCTTTTTTTCCAAGTTTTGCCCCCTACCAGGTACTTCACCCCGGTGACCATCTGAAACTGGCTGTCAATTGCTTGGCTACCGTGCTCAGCTATCTGTCTGTCTCAGTTTCCCTATTCCACTTGCCAAACAGTTTTCCTAGCTTCTCACTATCCTGTCCCATTAAGATTTGATTAAGTTTAGCTTTAAATCCTAGGTCTAAAAATCATTCTCTCCCCCACTCCCCTCCTCTTTCTCTGCCTCTCTCTCATTACCCCTCAGAAACCTAGCATTTTCCCTGCATAGTCATTAACCCCAGAAGCAGTAGAAAACAATAGACCAGACCAGATTAATGATCACAAGGTCTGGACCTCTGGCAGGCTAATGATACCACCTTGACCTAAATTATGTTTCAGGGCCCTTGCTGGTGGCACAGTGGATAAGGTGTTGGCCTGCAAACCCAAAGGTCGCTGGTTCAGTTCCCAGACAGGGCACATAACCAGGTTGCAAGCCAGGTCTCTAGCCAGGTCCGTAACTGGAGGCAGGTGAAAGGCGACCATATATTGATGTCTCTCTCCCTGTCTGCCCCTCTCCCTTCCCCTTTCTCTGAAAATAATAAATAAAATCTTTTAAATAAATAAATAATGTTCCAATTCCTGAGCCTCAGGTGGAATAACCCCTCTTGCACTCTTTTCCATTGAATGAAATAGGAGGACACCTGAATAGACCTCAGAACTGTCCTCAAGACCTGAAGGAATAATTTATTACCATTACCTCATGTTCAAGCAATCAGCTCCCAGCATAATACCAAACCCTCTAGCCCATAGTATCTTATGATTTTGCCCTGTATATATTCTGTAAACTACATGCTTTCAGGGAGTTTAGACTTTTGAGCATTAGCTTCCTATTTTCCTAAATGGTGCCATTCATCAATAAAATAGCCAGTATTTCTCCACTGCAATTCTTAATGTCTGTAGTTTGGTTCTGCTACTGCTGGGTGGATGAACACTATCTGTTCTGTAACAACATCAAGGAAGAATTGCTCTTAAAGTTTATGAGTCAATCAATCTATATAATACTGAAAAACTAGTATACATGGAGAAAAATAGTATTACATACTACATACTAAGCAGGATTGTAAGAGGCCAGGAAAATTCCTTGGCAAGTAAAAGAAAGAAATTTAGACAGCTGATTGAAATTGCCCTCATCCAGCACTCTGACTCATCTGTACCCTCCTCTTGCATGACCACTTCCTTAAGGATTAAGCCCTCAGAACAATCAGGTTCTGATCAGCACCAAATAATCTTATAAACAAAGCTTCAGGTCTGCTGACCGGAGAGGTGGAGTTTTGGTCAAACTAGGGATAACATCTAGGCCTCAGTTGTGTTTCCACTCCAGGCCCACGAAAGCAGCAAAAACAAGCAAAGTGATGCCATGGTTGCATCAGGATCAGATGTAATAACCAGCGACCCTCCACCCTAGTGCCAATCAATCAGTAAAGACCAAGACCCTAACTCTATGCTCCTTTTGATGAATCAGCATATTAAAACACACCTGGAAAGCTGATGAATATTCTACTGAAATATTTCCTTGAGACAGCCCCCCAAATTCCTGCCTTTAGAAAACAGATTTAAAACCCTTAAGCAGTATGCTCAGTGCATGTACTCTCTCTAGAGACCACATTGTACTTCTCCTCAGGTGTGAATCTTTGCTTTCTTTCTCCTAAACTTTAAGGGTTTTCTCAAGACTTGCAATCAGGGGAGCAGAGGGTAGTGGCAGCTCCTTTTAGGTTAACTCTTTGAATATATCTCCAAGAGCCCTTCTTTTGCCTCTGTAACTTTTCCTGACTCCATGTAGCCCAGCTGGTTTCCTTCTGCCTCGGTGACTTACTCTCTAAAAGGCCAGGCCAGCTCTGGCTGGTGTGGCTCAGTGGATTAAACACTGGCCTGCAAATGGAAAGGTCACTGGTTTGATTTCTGATTAGGGCACATGCCTGGGTTGCAAGCTAAGTCCCAGGTTGAAAGCTTGTAAGAAGCAACTAATCCCTGTTTTTCTCTAAAAGGCCAGGAAAACTCTGAACAGCCTGCTTAAATATTTTCTTTGAGTGTACTTTCACTTTGCATGCTAAATAAACTTCCTTTTGTGCTAGAGTTCTTGGCTCTGAATTCTTTTTTTGTTGAACTTAAGAACCAAGAGCCAACATCAATAATATACATATCACAGTCAAATGTTCTTGGTTATGAGAGCAGCTGCTTTTTTAGTCCATTTGTATTAGAACTGAAATGTCAGCAGAAGAGGATACACTTACTCAAGGTGATGCTTTAGTTGCTGTTCTTTGATTTGGCTATGGATGAATTACTGTGTGTTTGCCTCTAATGTCAAAACCAACTTGTGTTAATTGAGTATAGGGTGCAACATGCTTTTAAAATGTGTTTTTGTTAATTTATTATTTCAAACATTTAAAAGAGATTATTTTCAAAAGTAAAACAGCAAAACAAAAATATTTACCTATAATAGTACCAAATTTCTAAGCAAAATGAGCTGTTTAGTACTAATTATTAAGATCCTTAATCTTTGTTTCTAATTTACCTATTATATATTCAGATGGCCATACAAACACCTAAAAGGCTCTATTTACTTATTTTTTTTTTTAAGAATAGTGAAATCCTGTTACTGAAAAATAAAAAGCCAAAGTGAAAGGCAATAAGCATTTGAGATCCAAAAAAAAAAATCTTTTTGGAAGCACCAATTCAGAAAGAAATCCAAAAATCACTCTCATAAGGGGGCGAAGGCAAGTGGCATTTATGAAAAAAGGAAGGAGAGAAGTGACATTAATGGAAAAAATTTTTATAGATGTCAATAAGCTAACAGTGATGGTATAAGGAAAGTTTTTAATTTTCAGTTTGTTAGTCAAAACAATTGTTTGTTTGGGATACATACTGATTTAGGCTCAGTCCTAAGGTTATTACGCACCATTTAAATACTTCTGAAGTTCGAGGGCTAACATGTGCAAGGCTAACATGTGCCTTCTGGGATAGCAACTCCAACTCTAAGGTTGTTCTGTTTTATATTATTTTTTACAGTCCTTTGAATCTGAAAATAAAAACAATCCCCCACCCAGGGAAGTTTGGGAAAAAAAGTCATGTGATTGCTGACTGAATAATTTTTTTACTCAGGGTCAGTAGCAGAAACAAATTAAAGTGGCATCCAAGGAGCATTAAACAGTCCATAGAGTCAGAAATTTTTGTAGACATTATTGCTTTTCCCCCCTCATCTGAGGATATTTTTTCATTGTTTTTAGAGTGAGAGGAAAGGGGAAGGAGGGATGAGATGAGATGAAGCATTTTTAAAAATTCATCTTGCTTGCTTTTCTACTCTCTTTCTATGCCCTTGTTTCTAGAGAGAATGTCACTATCAATCAGGGACTTGGTACCAAAACCATATTTAATGATTGAGAAACAGGAATGAGGAAAAGATGATGAAAAACACATAAGATACAGAAAACTACAAAGCATTATTAAAATAGATTTTAAAAGACACAATAAAATGGAGTTATTCCATGTTTATAAATTGGAGTAATTAAGACAGCTAAAATGGCCATTTAACCCAAAGCAATATGCTGATGGTAAAATTACTATAAAAATTCCAATGTCATTTTAAAAGAAATAGAACAAGAGAAAAAAATTAACAGATTTGTATAAAACCAAAAAAAGACCCTGATTAGCCAGAGATACCCTGAGGAAAAAAAAAAAAAGCAAAGCTAGAAGTATTACACTACCTGACTTTAAATTATACTATAGAACTATGGTAATCAAGAGAGCATAGTATTGGCAGAGAAACAGGCCCAGAGACCAATGGAATGGAATTTAAAACCCAGAAATGAAAACCACATGTATATGGGAAAATATTTTGTTAAAGGAGCCAAACACACACAATTGAGTAAAGAAAGCCTCTGCTGACATTTCAGTTCTAATACAAATGGACTAAAAAGGCAGCTGCTCTCATAACTGAGAACATTTGACTGGGAAAACTGGAAAGCCACATGCCAAATAATGAAACTACATTATAGGTTGTTCACATGTACAAGAATGAATTCAAAATGGATTGAAGACCTAAATATAGGACCTGAACTAATAAGTTACATAAAAGAAAACAATTACTAAAATTATGGGCCTTGCTCATAGGGAACATTTTATGTATCTGACATCAAAGGCAAGGGAAGTCAAGGCAAAAATAAATGAACTGATTATATCAAACTAAAAATTTTCTGTATAGCAGAAGAAACCATCAACTAAACAAAAAAAAAAAAAAAAAAAAAAAAAAAAAAAAAAAAAAAAAAAAAAAAAAAAAAAAAAAAAAAAAAAAAAAAAAAAAAAAAAAAAAAAAAAAAAAAAAAAAAAAAAAAAAAAAAAAAAAAAAAAAGAAAGAAAGAAAGAAAGAAAGAAAAGAAAAGAAAAAGAAAAAGGCAGAAAACTGAATGGAGTACTTTTACAAACAACTTTGACAAGGGGTTAATATCCAAAATATATTAAAAACTCATATACTTCAAAATGAAGAAATCAATCAAATTTAAAAAATAGGCCCTGGCTGGTAGCACAGTGGATAAGGTGCTGGCCTACAAACCCAAAGGTCGCTGGTTTGATTCCCCAGCCAGGGCACATAACCAGGTTGCAAACCAGATCTCCAGCCAGGTCCATGGCTAGAGACAGGTGAAAGGCAGCCATACATTGATGTCTCTCTCCCTCTCTGCCTCTCCCTCTGCCCCTCTCTCTGAAAATAATAAAAAAAATTTTTTAAATACTAAAAAATGGGCAGAGGACCTGAATAGACTCCCCAGAAGATATACTAATGGCCAACAAATATATGAAAAGATGTTGAACTTAACTGGCTATAAGGGAAAAGCAAATCAAAACTACAATTAGATACTACCTCATACTTGTTAGAATGACTATTATCAACAAGACAGGTAATAAGTGTTGGAGAAATTACAAAGAAAAAGAAACCCTCATTCACTGCTGGTAGGAATGTAACCTTGTATAGCTACTATGGAACACAGTAATGGAGGATTCTTTAAAAATGAAAACAGAGTTCCCTCCCTGGCCAAGTGTTCTTGGAGTGCTGTCCCATACACCAAATGTTGCAAGTTCTATCTCCAGTCAGGTCACATAAATAGGTGGCAGGTTCAGTGCCTGTTTGGGAGGCAAATAATTGATGTTTCTCTCTCACATTGTTGCTTCTCTTTCCTCTTCCTTAAAATCAATGAATATATCCTCAGGTGAGGAGTTAAAGAAAAGATGGAGCTACCATATTACTATATGATCCAGCAATTTCTCTTTTGGATATCTATCCAAAAAGCTTGAAAACATTTATTTGCAAAGATATATGTACCTCAGTGTTCATTGCAGTAACATTTATGGTTGCCAAGACACAGAGATAACCAAAGTGTCCTTCAAAAGAGGATTAATGAAGTATGGTACATATATACTATGGAATACTACTCAGCCATAAAAAATAAATAGATATTGCCATTTGCAAGAACATGGAAGGACCTTGAGAACATTATGCTAAGCAAAATTGCTCAGTTTAAAAAAAAAGCTAAGTGGCCCTGGCTGGTAGCACAGTGGATAAGGTGCCGGCCTGCAAACCCAAAGGTTGCTGGTTCTATTCCCCAGCCAGGGCACATAACCAGGTTGCAAGCCATGTCTCCAGCCAGTTCTTTGGCTGGAGGCAGGTGAAAGGCAACCATACATTGATGTTAAAATAAATAAATAAATAAATAAATAGCGAAGAACCATATGATTTCACTCATATATGGGAAATAAAACTGAAACTCATAGCCACAGACAACAGTATGCTGGTTACCAAAGAGAAAGGGGCATGGGTGTAATAAAGGGTAAAGGGAGCCAAACACATAGTGACAAAAGATGATTTGACTTTAGGCAGTGGTAACACCATGCAATATAAAGATCATCTATCATAGAAATATACAATTGAAACCTATTTATTCTTATTAGCCAATGTCACCCCAATAAATGCATGAAAAAAGAGGAAAAACACAGAAGAGTTCTGAGTCATAGTAAAATGATAACCTTTGGATTTTTTTTAGCTTTTCAACTCTAAAGACTTGCTAGGGGTCTTTAAAAAAGAATTTTAGGATTGTAAAATGGTGGCATAGTAAGTGGAAGCTACATTCACTTTTTCCCAGGACCAAAGTGGAACAGCTAAATTAAAGAACAATCATTTTGAATAACCAAGGGCCAGCTGAAGAGAAATTTTATAACCAAGGATTTACAAAGAAGTCACATGGATACTGGTAGGAAAATCGAAGACCAAAGAAGGCCTGGTCCTGCTCCCATGGGTGGCAGCTGAGGTTCCAGAGAGCTATTTTAACTGTGGAAGTTTCCCCTGCGAATTGAGGGCTCTAAAGCCCGAGCTGGGGTATCCAGCTCAGAGCACCAGAGCTGGGAGAGATGTCTGCATAACATCCAGTTGTAAAAGGCTGTGGAGTTTCTGTCCATTAGGAAAAGACAGCTAGAAACATGAAACACAGGTACTGTCTTAAAAAGCCAAAGCACACAATTTAGTTTACAGCCACTTACCCTGAGTTTGGCAAGGGAGGGTGGAGCAGATTAGAGTTGCCTGAGGAAAGTTTGGGGTTTGTGGCACACAGTGGGGAGCTGGGGTTACAGCCACCAGGATGGCTGTTCTGAGTCCTTCTTCCATATAGCAGACACCATCTTTCTTGAGTGGAGCACTCCCCTTTGAATGTCATCAGTGTGGGGAAATCAATCAACCCAACCTCTAAACTCCCTCTTGCTCCAATCTGCAAACCTTAGGTCCTGTTGAGAAGTCATCTGCCCTGGCCACTGTGTAGAAGTTTGGGCAGACTGAGGAAGTGTCAATGACTAAGTGTTCTAGCTTTGAGGTTGTGGCCATTCCCCCTACTCTCCTGTGAACGTGATATAGCATTTCCCCCTCATGGAAGATCTGAGAAAACCACCCTCCCAGTTACCAGCAGATAGAACCTTTGGGCTCTGCAGTCCCAACCACCTGACCCCTAGGGACTCCACCTTGCTGAAAGTGGAGCAAAATTGAGGACAGACTAATTCCTGTGGCTCTAGGATAGGTACCACACATACTACCTTCCCTGAAATTGAAGCCTTATGGGCACCTTCCCTAAACAGGAGATCCAATAGGCTAACATTGCGAATCTGCTAAAGGCTCCTCAGGGACTAAGTCAAACAGGCAGCCAGCAAGCGGGAGGAAACATAGGTGGGTCTTTAGGTGTTCTGGAACTTTTGGTGAACTGCCCCAGGCCCAGTGCTGGAAGAAGCAAACCTTGGTGTACAGCTTGGTTATTCCTGCATGCACCCAGGCCCAGTAGAGGCAGCCACAAACAGGATCACTTGTAGCTCCAAACAGGTTGCTGAAGGCCAGAACCAACACACCTAGTGGTCAGATTCAGACAACATCAGAGAAGGACCCAATAAACTTCACAAATGACATATCCAAAGGGAGATCTCAACACTCTCCAAACCATGCTGAGGTGAATTCCCTTCAATTGCTCAGTGGCTGCACAGCAGCTCACATGCCATGGCCAGGTTTGAGCTTCACAGTCAGCCACCCTGAGGGTGGATCCCACACACAAAGAGGCCAATCCAATCAGACTCAATTACAATAGGAGAACCCACATAATACAGGGACATTTTTAGAGCTTTCAGCTCAGGTGATCAAGGAGACCACACCACTAGATTCCATAGGACTCCTATTATATTAGCCTACTTCATGAACACTTGGACTCACAATTATTAATCTGATATTTAGAAACACACACAAAGGAGCAGACTGAAGGAAGAGATAAAGAAATAGGCTTCAAATGAAAGACCAGGAAAACTCTCCAGGAAAAGATCTAAAAAATGGAGGCAAGGAATAATCAGATAATGTTCAGAGTAATGGTTATAAGGATGCTCAAAGATCATAATGAGAACAACAAAAGTATGAAAAAGGACATAGAAAAAAATATGTAATATATATATACATCAGAAATGAAAAATACAATATCTGAAATCAAGATTATACTAGTAAGTAAACAGCAGGTTGAGTGAAACAAGATCATATCAGCATTTTGAAAGACAAGGCAAAGGAAAACAATTTAAAAGAATTCTGAGAACTCTGGGGGAACATGAAGTGTAATGACATTCACATTACAGAGGTACCAGAAAGAGAGGAAAGAAAGCAGGGAATGAAAAAACAATTTGAAGAAATAATGAACAAAAATTCCCTAATGTGGTGAAGGAAAAAGATACACAAGTACCTAGGAAGCTCAGAGTCCCAAACAAGATGGAACCAAAGAGGCCCATACCAAGGCACCTCATAATTAAAAGGGCAAAGGTTAAAGATCTAAGAGAAAGCCATAAGAGGAAGACAGTTACCTACAATGGAGTTCCCATAAGACTATCAGCTGATTTCTCCACAGAAACATGTCAGACCAGAAAGGATTGGCATGAAATACCTCAAAGTGATGAAAAGCAAGGACCTACAATCAAAACTACTTTAGCAAGCAAGGCTATCATTTAAAATTGAAAGAGAAATAAAGAGGTTCCCAGACAAGGATTAACTAAGGTAAACACCTTACCACCAAACCCATATTACAAGAAATGTTAAAGGGTCTGCATGAAAATGTAGAAGTGGAAGAAAAGGAAAAAATCCCAGAGGAACACAATTAACAGAATAAAGTGGCAATAAATAGATGACTATTAATAATCACTTTATATGTAAATACTTTAAATACTCCAAAGAAAGACATTGTGTCAAGATCCTTACATGTGCTGTCTACAAGAGATCCACCTCAGGACTGAAAATACACACAGATTAAATGTAAAGGGATGAAAACAGATATTTCATGCAAATGGAAGTAAAAAAAGAAGGTGGAGTAGCCAAGCTTACATCTGACTATACAAAAGACAATAGCAAGAGACAAAGAAAGACACTGCATAATGATAAATAAAGCAATCCAACAAAGCAACCAACAAGATAATATAGCCCTTGTAAACATTTATGCATCCAACAAAGGAGGACCTAAATATATAAAGCATATCTTGATGAACATAAAGGGTGAGAGTGATAGTAATACTGTCATAATGTTACAGAGTGGGAGAAAGCCAAAATCCCCCACTCTTTGTAGCTTGGGGATGGGGGATGGCATACTGAAGCACAGCCATTTTCCTTGAGAGAGGTGCTTTGCACATCTATGGTTGGTAGCTGTTAATTTGGTTATGCAAATGACTGGATAAACCTCTTCCCTCAAGAAGATGGTAGGGGGTTTTGACCATAGAATGGTAACAAAAGAATTTATAGAATTACGCAAGACTTCACAGGCAGCCAAGGTTGGTCACCCTACCACTGTGCCACTGTGTCTCAGGTCGCCATTATGGCTTAAAATAGGATGGCAGACATGTGGTCACCCCCTTCCCCAGAAGGACATTCAGACAGGTTCTTTCTCTTTCTCTCTCTCTCTGGCCCGGACCAGACAGGTGGTGTCTCTCTCTCTCTCTCTCTCTCTCTCTCTCTCTCTCTCTCTCTCTTTCTCTCAGACAAACCTGCAGACAGACCTGTAGCCTGGGAACTTACCTGGTTTTGGGGCAGGGGCAAAGAGGGGGGTAAAAGAGAGACATGCCTCTTGCACAGGGATAGGAAATTACCTATGGTATAAGAGTTGGGGAGTATGTGCAAGATCCCCCTCTAACTGGATATAGCAGCTGCTGGGAGCTTTGAGTTTATAACTGGAATGCTAAGCTATGAAATCTTGTGTTTCTGAAAGACTGTATCCTTTGCTTGTCTGTTTGAAAGCTAGCCTAATCAGGCAGGACTGTATATTCTGGACGTTTTAAAAGAGAGTGCAATTTAACAGCATAATTGTACCTTTAATATAAATCTGTATACTCTTTAAATGAACAAAATACTTTTCCTTTTTACAAAACCCTGTTATTAAGAGTCATTCCTGGTGGCAGGAAAAATGGGCCATTAAAAATGAGGACTCCCCACCCCCACCCAAGGGTCTTTTTACATTTATAGAGGATTTTAACACCACATTGACATTAGTGGATAGATCATCCAGCAGAAAATTAACAAAGAATCTTTGGCCTAAAATGTCACAGTAGATCAGAGGCATCTAAAAGGTCTCTTCAGAGCATTTTATTTCAAAGCAGCAGAATATACATTGGTTTCAAGCACACATGCAACTTTTCCTAGGATACACCACATGTTAGAACACAAAACAAATCTCAATAAATTTAAGATTAAAATCATATCAATGATATTCTCTGACATAATAGTATGAAACTAGATATCAATTATTAGATAAAAACTGAAAACACCAAAACACATGGAGGCTAAATAAAGAACATTACTAAACAATGCATAGATTAACAATAAGATCAATGTAGAATCAAAACATACCTGGAAACAAATGAAAATAACAACACAACAACCCAAAATCTATAGGATAGAGTGAGATGCTTCCTAAGAGGGAAATTCATAACATCACATACCTACCTCAAAAAAGAAGAAAAATCTCAAATAAACAGTTAATTTTATTTAAAGGAACTTGAAAAAAAAAAAAAAACAAACAAACAACAAAGCCCAAAGTGAGTAGAAGGAAGGAAATAATAAAAGCCATAGCAGAAATAAACAAAATAGAGTGTAATACAAAAATAAGAGGTGGTTCATTTAAAAGATAAATAAGATTGACAAACCTTTAACCTGACTCATTAAAAAAAAAAAAAAAAAGAAAGAGGAGACCTAAATAAATAAATAAATTTAGAATGGAAAGAGGAGTAACAAGTGACACCAAAGAAACACAAAGGAGAAAACAGAAAGGACTATGATAGTGAAGGAGCAAGTGGAGCTACACCAATTTCCTCCCAGGTCCCACCTGGAATTACAATTTAATTAGGAGTTCATCATCTGGAATTACCAACAGAACACCAGCTAGAAAGAAGCCTTATAACCATGGACAGAAAAGAAGAGGATGCTTCATCACAACATGACTGGTAGGAACTGCGGAAACACCAGAGGGATGGCTGGGGCCCCACCTGAGGCAGCAGCTGAAGAAATGGAGCCAGATGCTCCACCTGAGAAGGGTGGGTTGTGGTCCCCTAGCTGCGTGTCCCAGCCTCCAGAAACACGGCAGAGAGTAGAGCAGCATCCAGCTGAGAAGGGCGGAAAGCCATGGAGTTTGCTGGCCTGACAGAGCACTGGAGACAGTGAACTACAAGGGTGAGCACAACAAAAATACATTGGCACCTACCTACCCTGGGCTCCAGCAGAGGGAGGGCAGAGTGGACTGGAGACACGTGGGAACAGTTTGTGGTGGTGGCACGGAGGAGAGAAATAGGGAAGCAGCTGTGGGGATCCTGGTGCTGACTCATTGCCTGTACCTTGGGCGGACTGTGCTGCACCAAGCTGCTTCCTTATGAGTGGTCCTCATAGCCCTGCCCTCTGGAAGCAATCTACCCTGACCAGCAGTGCCGGACTTGGCACCTGATCACAATTCTTTGATTTACATCTAAATAAATTTCTCCCACCCTGGAGTGTCGGAGCCAGGCAACTGAGCAGGGATTTAATAGCTTGTATTTGAAGCAGTATTTCTTGCCCAGCGGGGCCTGAGCCTGGCGGCTGATCACAAACTCTGATTTACAGCAGGCGGCTGATCACAAACTCTGATTTACAGCTGGGTCAGTCAGCCAACCCTGCACAGTGGCATGTGAACCTGATGACTGACGGTGGAATCATTGGTCTGCAACTGAATTGGTCCTTCTCGCACAATGGTGCCTGAGCCTGGAGAAAGATCGTAGATTTGTTGATTTACAACGGAAACTGTCTGTCCTGTCTCATGGCACCTGAGCCTGGTGGCTGATCACAGATTCAATGGATTACAATTGAATCTTGCTGTCTAGCCCAACAGTGCCTGAGGCTGGCTGCTGCTCACAGATCCATGGGATTACAATTGAACCTTTTTGTCTAGCCTAGCAGGGCCTGAGCCTGGCAGCTGATCACAGATGCATTTATTTACAATGGAATCAGTCTGTCACATCAGGCTACACCTGAGCCTGGTGGTGGATCACAGATCGATAGGATTACAACTGAATCAATCTGTCCAGCCATGAGGTGTCTGAGCCTGCCAGCTGATCACAGTCTGATTGGATTACAACTTAATTAACTGGACTTTGCCCAGTGGTGACTAAGGTGATTACTGTTCATAGATTGATTGGTTTACAACAGAGCTAATCAGTCCTGCCCAGTGGTACCTACACCTGATAGCTGAATATAGATCAATTGAATTAAAAACTGAAGGGCATAGACAAAAACATTGGGTCTCTGATTGGCTCCAACAGGCTGATTAGGCCCAGACTATAGAATGATCTGACCTCATCAGAGGTGAATCCATGAAGTAAAGATAGTGCACCTCTATGTGACAGAGGGTCACATCACAAAGGCAGGAATTCAAAAAAGCCAATCTATAAAGCAAAAGCAAACAAGAAGAGAAGCCTAAAAATGGGGAGAAAAAGAAACAGTCCATCACTGAAAGAAAAGGATGAATCCTCTGAAAGATCACTAAATGAAACAGATGCAAGCAAACTATCAGGTATGGAATTCAAAATAATGATGATAGAAAAGTTCAATTAGCTAAGCCAGCTCAAAGAAAACACAAACAAATCCAGGGGAACTATGAAGAACTCCGAGGAAGATACAAGGAACTTAGATCTACACCAGCATTAAAAAGGACATAGAAACTAGCAGTAAGAGCTAGGAGGAAATGAGGAATACAATTTCTGAATTGAAGAATACAGTAGAGGAAATCAACAGCAGGCTAGTGGAAGCAGAAGATTGGATCAGGGAACTGGAAGAAAATGTAGAACAATATTCCAAGAAAGTTCAACAGAATGAAAAAAGACTGAACAAGAATGAAGAAGTTAGGAAAGCTGCAGGACAACTTGAAACACAATAACATCCATATCATAGGGATATCAGAAGGAGAAGAGAAACAAGGAATGGAAAACCTGTTAAAAAAAGTCATGATAGAAAACCTCCCTAACTTGATGAGTGAAAATGTTACTCAAATTCAGGAAGCACAGAGGGTCCAAATGAGGATGAACCCAAACAGACCCACTCCAAGATACATCACAATTAAAATGGCAAAGATTAAAGGTCAGAAGAGAATCCTAAAAGCATCAAAAGAGAAACAGCAAATAACATATAAGGGGGATCTAATAAGGTTATCATATGATTACTCAATAGAAACAATACAAGCCAAAAGATGGCAAAAAAATATTCCAAGTAACGTAATACAAAGGTCTGCAACCAAGAATACTGTACCCAGCAAGGTTCTCATTCAAAATGGAAGAAGAAATAAGGAGTTTCCCAGACAAAAGAAGGCTAAAAGAATACATTTCTACCAAACCAGCTTTGCAAGAGATTCTAAAGGGTCTGCTTTAAAAAGAGGAAGAAACAGAGAGAGACTGAGAGGAACACAGGTACAAAGGGGAAAATGGCAATGAATAAATATCAATCAATAATAACCATAAATGTAAATAGATTAAATGTGCCAAACAAAAGACATAGGGTTACTGAATGGATGAGAAAACATGACCCACATATATGCTGTCTTCAAGAGACCCCCCCCTCAAAACAAAAGAACACAGATTTAAAGTAAAGGGAAGGAAAAATATATATCAAGAAAATTGACATAAAAAAAGGCTGGCCTGGCTGGTAGCACATTGGTAAGGCACCAGCCTGCGAACCCAAAGGTCGCAGGTTCGATTCCCCAGCCAGGGCACATAACCAGGTTGTAAACCAGGTCTCCAGTCAGGTCTGTGGCTGGAGGCAGGTGAAACGCAACCATACATTGATTCTCTCCCTCTCTTCCTTTCTCTCTGGAAATAATAAATAAAATCTTTAAAAAAAAAAAAAAAAAAGGGCTGGGGTAGCAATACTTATTTCAGACTAAGTAGATTTTATGATGAAGACAAAGAAGGACATTTCATAATACTTAAGGGAACAGTCCTTAAGGCAAGAAGATATAACCCAGCCCTGGCTGGTGGCACAGTGGATAAGGCTCCAGCCTGCGAACCCAAGGGTCGCTGGTTCGATTCCCCAGCCAGGGAACATAAACTGGTGGCAAGCCAGGTCTCCAGCCAAATCTATGGCTGGAGGCAGGTGACAGGCAACCATATATTAATGTCTCTCTCCCTCTCTGCCTCTCTCCCTACCCCTCTCTCCAAAAATTATAAATAAAATCTTAAAAATAAATAAAAAGAAGAAGATATAACCCTAGTAAGCATATATGCATCTAATATAGAAGCTCCCAAATACATAAGGAAAATCTTGGAGGACTTCAAGAAAAATTTGGACACTAACACACTAATAGTAGGTGATTTCAATACCCCATTTTCAACAATGGACAGATCTTCCAAACAAAAAAACACAAAGGATATTGTGGCATTGAAGAGAACTCTAGAGGAAATGGACATAACTGATACACACAAAACCCTTCACTCCAAAGAAGCAAAATACACATTCTTTTCAAATGCGCATGGAACATTCCCAAAGATAGACCACATGGTATATCACAAGACAAGCCTCCACGAATACAGGAAAATGGAAATCATACCAAGCATCTTCTCAGAACACAATGGCTTTGAAACTAGAAAACAACCTCAAGGAAAAACCCAGAAACACTTTAATTTATGGAGACTGAATAAAATGCTATTAAGGGAGGAATGGGTACACAATGAGATCAAAGAAGAAATCAAAATGTTTCTGGAAACAAGTGAAAATGAATTCAAGACACCCAAAACTTATGGCACAGCACAAAGGCAGTCCTCAGAGGGAAATTCATACAAACATAGGCCTACCTGAAAAGGTCAGAAGAAGCTTATACAAACAACCTAGCCATAAACCAGCAAGAGCTAGAAGAGAAACAACAAACAAAGCCCAGAGCAAGTAGAAGGAAGAAAATTATCAAGATCAGAGCAGAATTAAATGCCTTAAAGTCTAAAACTGAAATTCAAAGAATCAATAAGTACAGGAGCTGGTTCTTTGAACATATAAACAAAACTGACAAGCCTTTAATCAGACTCATCAAAAAAAAAGAGGACCAGATAAACAAAATCAGAAATGACAGAGGTGAAAACACAATCAGTACTTCAGAAATACAAAGGATTGTAAAAAATTACTAAAAACAACTATATGACAAGAAATATGAAAACCTGGGTGAAATGGACAAATTTCTGGAAACGTATAATCTACCGAAACTGAATCAAGAAGGAGGAGAAAGCCTGAACTAGTGAAACTGAAGAAGTAATCAAAAAACTCCCAAAGCACAAGAGCCCTGGACGAGATGGCTACACAAGTGAATTTTATCAAACAGTTAGAGAAGAACTAGCTGCTATCCTTCTCAACCTATTCCAAAAAAAACAAGAAAGACTCCCAAACTCTTTCTAATCCAAATATAATTCTAATAAAAAAACCAGATCAAGACACAACTAAGAAAGAAAACTACAGGCCAATATCTCTGATGAACATAGATGCTAAGATTCTCAACAAAATATTGGCCAACAGGATTCAGCAATACATTAAAATGATCATGCACCATAATCAAGTAGGATTCATTTCAGGGATACAAAGATGATACAATGTTCACAAATCAATAAATGTAATACACCACATCAACAAAATGAAAGACAAACACCATATGATTATATCAATAGATGCTGAAAAAGCATTTGATAAAGTACAGCAACCATTTATAAAACAAATTTATCATTTGCTGAGTGATAAAAACACTCAGCAAAATGGAAACAGAGGGAGCATACCTCAACGTAATAAAGGCCATATGAGAAACCTGAAGCCAACATCATACTCAATGGGCAAAAACTAAAAGCTTTCCCCCTAAGATCAGGAACGAGACAAGGCTGTCCACTTTCTCCACTTCTGTTCAACATCATTTTGGAAGTTCTAGCCATAGAGATCAGATAAGAAAAAGGAATCAAAGGTATCCATATTGAAAAGCAGGAAGTAAAACTGTCATTATTTGAAGATGATATGATAGTGTATATATAAAACCCGATAGACTCCACCAAAAACTAACTTTACCTAATAAGCAAATTTAGCAAAATAGCTGGGTATAAAGTCAATATTCAGAAGTCAAGAGCACTTTTGTATACCAATAATGAAACATCAGATATAGAAGCTAGAAAACAAATCCCATTTACCAGAGCAATAAGAAAAACAAAGGATTTAGGAACAAACTTAACCAAGGAGGTTAAAGACCTGTACTCAGAAAACTGCAGAACAATGAAGAAAGAAATCAAGGAAGATACAAATAAATGGAAGCATATACCATGTTAATGAATGGGAAGAATTAACATCATTAAAATGCCCATACTACCCAAAGCAATCTATACATTCAATGCAATCCCAATTAAAATACCATTGACAGACTTCACAGAAATAGAAAAAATACTTCAAAAATTTATATGGAGCCAGAAATGCCCAAAATTGCCACAGAGATCTTGAGAAAAAAGAACAAAGTAGGAGAAATCACAATACTCGACATCAAACTATACTACAAGTTTACTGTCATCAAAACTATCTGGTATTGGCATAAGAATAGACATATAGATCAATGGAACAGGATATAGAGAGCCCAGAAATAAACCTAGGACTCTATGGTAAATTAATAATTGACAAAGGGGGAAGAAACATAAAATGGAGTAAAAACAGTCTCTTCAACAAGTGGTGTTAACAGGGAGAACTGGACAGCAACATGAAAAAAAATAAAACTACACCACCAACTTACACCATGCACCAGAATAAACTCAAGATGGATAAAAGATTTAACCATAATCAGTGCCACCATAAAGGTCCTGGAGAAAAATACAGGCAGTAAAATTTTAGACATCCTATGCAGAAATATGTTTATTTATTTATTTATTTTAAAAAATTATTGTTGTTGCATTACATCCATCCTCTTTTTTGCTCCCCTCTGTCCCCCTCCCCACCCACCCATTCCCCTCAAAGTGCAGAAATATGTTTACTGATACTTCTCCAAGGACAAAGAAAATAAAAGAACAAATAAACAAATGGGACTATATCAAACTGAAAAATTTCTGTTCAGCTAAAGAAAACACCAGCAAAATTCAAAGGGAACCAACAGTATGGGAAAACACATTTTCCAATGACACTTCAGACAAGGGTTTCATATCCAAACTATATAAAGAACATATGTGACTCAATACCAGGGAGACAGACATCCCAATTGAAAAATGGGCAAAGGACCTGAACAGACAACTCTCTGAGAAGGACATACAAAGGTCCAGCAGCATATGAAAGAATATTCAACATCACTAGCCATCAGAGAGATGCAAATTAAAACCACAATAAGATACCACCTCACACCTATCAAAATGACAATCATCAACAGATCAGCAAACAACAAGTGTTGGTGAGGATGTGGGGAAAAAGAGAACCGTGGTACACTGTTGGTGTAAATGCAGGCTGGTGCAGCCACTATGGAAAACAGTATGGAGTTTCCTTAAACAACTAAAAAGGGAACTGCCTTTTGATCTAGCAATTCCACTACTAGGACTATACCTGAAGAACCCTGAAACACCAATTTATAAGAACCTATGTGCCCCTATGTTCATAGCAGGACTATTTACAATAGCCAAGTGCTGGAAACAGCCTAAGTGCCCATCAGTAGATGATTGGATCAAAAAAGTCTGGTACATTTACACAATGGAATACTACACAGCAGAAAGAAAGAAGGAACTCCTACCCTTTGCAACAACATGGATGGAACTATAAAGTATTATGCTTAGTGAAATAAGCCATTCAGTGAAAGACAAATATCATATGATCTCACTCATTACAGGACAATAATGAACAAAACAAACAAACAAGCAAAATAGAACCAGATATATGAATACAATGACTAGACCTTCAGTGGGCAGTGGGGAGGGGTGAAGAGGAGGAAAAGAAGGGAAACAGTTTATTTAAGGAACTAGTATGGAAGAACCATGAACATGAACGACAAGTGGGATTGACTTTGCAAAGGAGTGGGTGGGTGGGGAAGGGGACAGAGGGCTGTAAAAAGGGAATGGATGTAATACAACAACAATAAAATTAAGGAAAAAAAATCTAGTAACCTCCTCCCCTGTGTAAATCAATGGCTCGAAGGAGAGGAGAACATTGCTGGAAGCATTTCCAGTGATGCCACCTCAAACTGCTGTTTTGTGTTTGGATATAGCCAACTAAAAGCCAGGGCCTTGTCACATGAACTGAGATCAGAGTAGCTAGTTCTTTAATTTTGTACTTATCTGACTTATTTTAAAATATATGATTCTTTTGTTATTAATTCTATTTTTCATTATAAGCCTTTTAAGATATCATGAGTTATGAAAATGTTAAAAACATGTATTCAACAACCTCATGCTAAGATAACTTTTGGAGAATGCTGAGCCTAGAATAACTAACTATATTATTTAGAACCAGTTCAACTTAATTTAAATCCAAGCAGGATGATAAAGAAGACTGGTCTAGAGAACCCTTGACTATGTTTCCCTGCCAAGTAAACCTATTTAGAAAAAGCAAATGAGGTTAAAAGAATGGCTTGTTTGTTTGTGAAGCCATGCTGGCTCCTGTGCTCACCTTTTTATTTTGTATGTGTTAACAACACAAGTGGTTAACTAATTTACTCTGTTGTAGGTGATAGCCAATGCAATCAAATAAGACAAAACCAAGGCAAGTACACTGCAGGAAGAAGTTCATCTATTTGAATTTGTCATCATATAATGTTGTTGCAGGACTCAAAAGGCTCAGGGAACAAAAAGCTAAAACAAATAGGAAATTCAGCAAGGCACCAAGCTATAAAGTAATATATAAAAAGTTGATTTTTTCATATACAAACCAAAGTTAGAGAATGTAATGAAAGAAAGTTGTTGTTTTTTTTTAAAGCTTTTTATTTATTATTTCCAGAGAGAGGAAGGGAAAGAGGCAGAGAGGCAGATAGAACATCAGTGTAAGGCTGCCTTTTACCTGCCTCCAGCCATGGACCTGCCTGGAGACCTGGCTTGCAACCTGGTTATGTGCCCTGGCTGGGAATTGAACCAGCGACCTTTGGGTTCACAGGCCAGCCCCTTATCCACTGTGCTACCAACCAGGACAGGAAGAAAACTTCTTACCTGTAATATCAACAGAAAGAAAATAACTAGGAATCAACTAAACACAGAATGTACAAATCTTATATAAAGAGAATTTATTTATTTTAAAAATATTTTAATTATTTATTTATAGAGAGAAGGGATGGGAGGGAGAAATAGAGGGACGGCTCTGGCCGGTGTCTTAGTTGGTTTAGAGCATCATCATGCACATCAAAAAGTGGGTTTGATTCTCGATCAGGGCACATACCTAGGTTGAGAGCTTAAGCCCCCACCCACAGCCGCTAGCTACAGGAGGCAACCAATTTGCCTCTGCTATGTTCCCCAATCAGGGACAGCAACCTAAGCATGTGCCCTGACTGAGATTTTAACCCATAACCTTTTGCTTTGCAGGGAGGAAGCCCAACTAAGTGAGCCATACATGACAGGGTTATTAAGAAAACTTCAAAACACTCCTGGAGAAGAAAAATTGAGGAAATATTCAGCATGTTCTTGGCTAGGGTGACAAAATACATATATAGATGTGAATTCACCACAAGGTAAATGCATATGATCTGAAGGGAAGCAGAGTATGCCACTCCAAATTGTACCACTTGATTTATTTTGGCACTTGATTTATTTTGAGCTAAAGGAAATGGAGACCCAGAAGATTTAGGAAGAACTGTTCCTTCTTCATTATCTGCTTAAAACAATTTAAATAGAGTGCCTGACTCAAAAGAGAGCAATTACCAGAGGTAATTTTTAATTCAAAAGTCTTACCACATGAGCAGCAGGGCCAACATCTGATTATCAAAGATCTACTTGCCTTCCCATCCCTGCCTGCGAATTGCCCTCCTCTCATTTGAAGTCCCAGGCGTTTATCCCATTCCTAAACTCTGGATGGCAATAAGCTTCAATTGCCTGAGTGCCTTTGGTTAGATTCTTTGTCTGATGTAATAATTAAATTGACATGACAGCTTGACAGGAGAAAACAAATTTGATATCAACCTATAGGAGACCCATAAATATGGGACTTAAGGGCAAATCAGGATTTCATAGCATTTGCATAATTTGTCAGTTCCCTGTTGTCTGATTCAAAGGGGCCAGAAAATTACTGGGGTCTTTGAATACACAAAAGGATCGCGTAGGCTTGTTCATTTTAAATTTATGTTCTGCACTGTCAAAACTTAAGTTTCTGTATCAGAAGCCGCCACTTTTCTGGTCACTGAGGACCTAACATACAGTTTCTACAAAGCCACCATAACACGCTGGTGAGGCCACGCATTGTCGCCTCAGGATGGAAAACCTCAGGGGATGCAGGCCTTTGATTAGCCTGCTGGGCTCCCGGGTTGCGTGTAGCTTCTGGCCTGTTGCACACCAGGTTCCATCTCTGCATCGCCAAGCTCCCTGCAACGAGGGCGGAGCGCGGGCCCCGGTCTCCAATGTTTGGTGCCTGGCTGTCGGGACTCCGCCTGCTTCCCAGCCCCACCTATATTCGAGGCCGGAGCGGCTCCAGTTCCTGCAGCTGCTGCTTCGCTCACTCCAGCTGCATCACCCACACTCTGGAGTGCGGACCTGTGATAGGACCTCTGGGAGACAAGGCGAGTGCAGAAGGCAGAGAGGGCTGCCGGACCTGGTAGGACCTTCCTTGCACCGGGGTTTGGAGGGGGGGGGGGGGGGGGGGCCTCCCGGCTTGGTTTCCCTTTACAAGCCCAGAGGCCATAGGGTAGGGTGACGCCACTCGGTGAGTTTTGCTTAGCGGCCGCCAGTTTGTGACGCTGATCATCTTACAGACCTAGAAGCTAACCTCCGGTCAGCAGAGGCGGTGGTCGGGGGCATGGGAGCGGCGCCGAGCCTCCCTGGCTGCTGCAGGGGGCCACTGGGGCACAGGTGACGCCTGCGCTACCAGGGGACACAAATTATCCTGCGTATCTGTTGACCGCAGGTGACCACGCCGGCCCACAGGCCGGAGGCAGTGGGCTGGGGTCGCTGGGAACCAGTGGGAGAAGCGGAATGTTGAAGAGGGGTCGTGGTGGTGTGTGTGGATGCAGAGAAGCAGAGGGCCTCATTGCGAAAGCTGGGGCTCCTCGCTCCTAGATCCTGGTCTTGTCCACTGGGTGTGGCCGCTGCTCAAAAATTTGCCTAACTGCGCTGTTGAGGTTACGCAGGGCTGCCTGAGTAACCGTAAAGTGAGGACCATTCCAGATCTTATTTCTTCATTTTTTAAATCAAATTTACTGCAGGCAAAATATTACTCTTATTTGGTATCTTTAGGGCTGAGAGGACCTAGGGAAACTTTAATTAAACCTGGGGTTTGTGGTGCTAGAAGTAATTGGCCCTTGAGCTACTTTATTTCCCCTTCTCCCACTCCGCCCAAGCTCAGCTTCGGAAATGAGAGGTCTAGCAAATTAAACTGAAATGCTGCCAGGAATATTCAGATGCTAAGTGTAAGCTGGGTCATGCTGGGACTTTCTGGGTCTAGTTGTACTTGATGACAGGGATATGAGTCAAGCTTGCTGCCTTCCTCCCTGTGTGATTTAGAACTGATATGGTCAGAAGAGGATATAAAAGGTTACTCTTTGGATTCAAGTCCTGGGGCTAAGTGATGTGCACTGTGATAACATGAATGATTGCTGTATTGGTAATATAGGGTGTGTTGCAGAATTTTGTGACTACTGAGTAATTACATCACTCATTTTGTGCCAACACAGATAAGAAAGGGTGCAATTTTCATCATACTCGGAATATACAATTTAAAATTATATGAGGTCAATTCCAATCCAAGTCATTTTATTACAATTCAGCATATTAGAGTTAACTCCAGCCAGTAACAGTAGAGTGCAGTTAGAATGAATGGAAACACAATTGTCTGTTTATACTAGTGATCTTCAAATGGGTGTGCCACAAGAATTTTTAGAAGACGCAATATCCGACTATGAGGGGGGACCCCAGAAAACCAAAATTATCGTCAGGAGATCAGGCCCCACCCTCTCCTGTGCCCCACCCTCTTATTCACCAGATCTGGCCCCAAGAGAAATTTTTGCCCCCCTCCTGACAAAGTCCTCAAAGGGAACCATTTTTGCCCAAGTGGAAGAGGTAAAACAAACAAAAACCCCAATACTAAAAGGCATCAAAATTGACACATTCATAAACTGTTTGAGCACTGGAAAAATGTCTCGATAGGTGTATTACATTAAATGAAAAGTATTTTGAAGGTATAAGAATATACAATTTTTTATAAATTCTGAGCTTTTAGGGGTCACTGACCTCTTTTCCCTCAGATTGTCAAATAAAAAAATGACAACAGCCAACACGACAATACTTCTCTGGTGTGAATGTCCTGTCTTGAACCATACGTACATAGGTTATGTAATAGAGTTGCATCTTATTGACCAGATCTCATAATAAGGTTGTGTCTGTTTAGTTAATTCCTGGTACCAGAAATCATTATGTACAAATATAGGCACGTGATTTTTTAAAAATGTCACCTTGAAGCAAAAAGGGTACCTAATTATGTTTTTTTCTACAGTAATTAAATTGTGCTTATTTTAAAAGTAATTTATTTGTGCCATGAGATGAGAAATGCTGAAAATCACTGATTTGTACTAACACCATCCACCCTATATCACAACAAGCATATACTGCATGATCTGGGGAAGATCACACACCTTACAGCCTGAAGTTTGCTGGACCTGAGGTGAAGCCTAGATATCAGAAGAAAATAATGTACAGTTTACCCACTATTTATTGACCACCCACTGTGTGCAAGACAGCAGGTTATATAATGTTTATAATAAGCCTATAAAGTAGGAATATTCTCTGTTAACATATTATGTAACTGCTGCTCAGAGAAATTAAACACACACAGAAAACAAAGGTAGGGACAAAGCAGGAGCCCATTTCTCCATTAAACCAATCTTTAAATAGTTAAATATTGTGGGAGATCAGACATCCTTAATCCAAGAAGGCAAGAGGCAAAATTAGAGACACCTTTAAAAAATTAAAATTTGATCAATTGGGTAAAATTAATTATGAACATTACTCAAAGTCACTAGTGGTAACACAGGAAAAAATGGTGCTAAGATTTGTTAGACTTGTTATTTGTATACACACATGCATATATGTGAATTTTTTTATTAAAGGACACCTTAATACCTAGTTTTTATGCTAATGAATATTGTTTTTTAAGGTTCTCTATGTGAGATGGGAGTTGAGATTTATATACCATTCTGTATGAAGGAGAGGAGGGCAGGGGTCTGGGATTTCAAAGGGAAAGCAGGCAATGGAAAGGTAGGTGAGAAAGAGCAATATGTGGTAACAAACACAAATTCTTGCTGGGCCACCAGACGCAATGGGGCACAGTGAGGAGTATAACACACAGCCTTTGCTGGACTTATTCCCACCACTTTCAGTTTATATTTTGATGCTAAATTGATGCTTCTTTCCTTTAAGCAGGTTTTTGTACCTGAATTTTTACAGGCAGGTAAAGGGGGAAGGTTCAAATAGCATCTGAGTCATTAGTTTATTAATAATCAGCTTAAAACTCAATATCCCAAAAGGCATATTTTGCGTGACAAAACTTTGGTCCTTCTCAACAGCATATTAGGTACTTAAAAGGAAACTCCAGCCAGTTTTGTGACTGGTGCGCCCCAAGAAAATCACCAAATCTCCTAGTTTCTAGAGGATTCAGACCTTGTACTTTACAACCCCTCTATTTAAAAAATAAACAAACAAACAAACAAACACAAAATCAAACAGCCCTGGCTGATGGCTCAGTGGATAGGTGCCGGCCTGTGAACCCAAAGGTCGCTGGTTGGATTCCCAGCCAGGGCACATAACCAGGTTGCAAGCCAGGTCTCCAGGCAGGTCTGTGGCTGGAGGCAGATGAAAGTCAACCATACATTGATGTTTCTCTCCCTTTCTTCCTCCCTCCTTGCCCTACTCTCTAAAAAGAATGAATAAAATCTTTAAAAACAAACAACCCCCCCCCAAAAAAAAAAAAAAACAAAAGAAAACCCAAAAAGCAAACAAGCCTGGAGGGGGGCTGATCCCTGTGTCTTTGGACTAGTAAAAAATTAAAAATATGTGCGTAAGACCTTGTTGTTGCTATAATGCAAGGATGTTTGAGATCATCACAACAGTTCGAGAAAAAGTAACCAATTTAAAGATAACCCCATCTTCCCAGTTACAACAACTGAGAACCAAGGAGAAAACAAACATCAGCTAATTGAAATATATTATTGTAAAATATCATGAGTCTATTAATAAGTTCAGTGGTGGCAAACAGGATACACTTTAAAAGGCACAAAAGAATTTCACTAGTATCTCAGGAAATGCTTTGTGATGATCCACCCATGATTGCTATGTAAACAGTTCAGTTATTCCAGAGTCCTAGGCCAACAATTGCAGTATTTATATGAGGTCTGTCCCGAAAATATCAGCCCTGCAAACTTAATTATATTGACATTGCTCTGAAAAGCCTAAATATTAAACTAAAAGTATTATAGCCAAATTATATAACCAAGTTATACAACCCAGACAGGAAAACTCAAATACCACTTCATTTTAAGGAAAGACACCATGTTGCAAGACACTGAAATTTACCTAGTGTTGGGCTGGAGCCTTGTGAAATCTTTGAAGGGGGAATTGGAAACACAAAACTGCCCTAACCCATTTGAATGTCCTTAGCTATCCACGAGTGCTGGGCTGGAGAAGCAGCTGGAATAGCAATATTAACATAAGGAAAATCAGTGTTAAGTGAAAGAAAGGAAATGTATTATGAGTTACAAAGAAAACCACAGATGTGGGAAGAGCAGGGCCTTGGGTAAGAGAACATGTTCTCATTTGTAGTATCTCTTTTGGCACTGATTTTTAAACTAAATGCAAGTTTAGTGATTTCATAAAAATAAAAATCAACTATAAAAATAAAATTCTCCTAAAAAGAATTATTGTAGACAATGTGAAAAATGCAGAAGAATATAAAAACCTGAAAATTTACTCGTAACATTTGGTGTACAATGTTTTCTTCCATTCTGTGCCTATAAATTATGGTTACATGTACTGTACATGTCTTCCTAATTTAGTTTACATAGAAAGAAATTTGAAACTAGTTTTCTAATTTAAAAAATTTCATTATATATTTCTTTGATATTAACACATTGTTGACCATCAATTTTATAGCAAAAGCTAATGCAAATGGAAACATGAGTTAACTTGTTATCTGTCAACATGCTTAACTCATGCTGTTGACAGATGACAAGTTAACTCATGCTTCCACTTGTATTTTGGCCTAGAAAACATGAACTTTTTTTCATGTCTGACCTAGAATGTATTAATATAATATTAAAAGTTAGTATCTCCACTAATAATCCCACCTTAAATGTTAGAAAATCTAAGCGGTTCTCTGTTTCAGGGCACTTAACGTTGTTTTGTTGTTGTTTTTTTGTCTGTTTATTTGTTTTCGGGGGGTTGTAGTCTGTGGCTTTAGAAAAACTAGGTGTGTGAGATTTTTTTTTTGTGTGTGTGTGCTTAATATTGTCAGTGAAAATGGCTTCTTAAGGTGCTGCAGAAAATGAATTTCAAAGATCATACGTGGGAGAAGTTTAAGCGTAGTGGCAGTATTTATTGTTGGGGGGGGGGGGTTAAAGAGAAATAATATGCCTTACCGCATGTAGAGGGTGGGCAGGCTCTAGTAGCCACTGCTCCAAGATTCCTGATAATCCTTATATTTTCTTGGTTTTTTGGAGCAAGCAGGTTTGCTTCGAAATTATCTAACAAATTTCTTGGGTATTCCGCGGCCAGTGCCCCTGCCCTGGATCCTCTGGGGTTTCTTGCCCTCAGCCAATCCTTTCCTTGTCCCAGGTGTTCCCAGGCTAGACTCCACCCCGCTCTGCCGCCATTTTGGCTCCCGTTGCTGTTGTCCCAAAATTCCACTGTGGCGTATTGTCTACTGCTGAGGGAAATTTCCCCAGCGGTTTTATACCTCGCTTTTGGTAATTCCACCCCACCCCTGCCCCCAAGCGTTGCACAGGGAGTTGGTGAAGTGAGTTCTTCTCACCTACAGAGGCGGAGGAGGGGTGTTCATCTTCTAGGCGGGGCTTTGGTTATCCCCTGTGGTGTCTGAAGCTGTAACTTCCAGTCTTCGTTAAGCCCGGAAAGGTAACTTCCAGCTTCAATTGGGCCCAGGCGGTCTAACTCCCTTTTGTTAACTCCTAGCTGCCTATGCTAACATATTTTTATCAGTACCTGAGTTTTACCTATAGTGAGTTTTCTAGTGATGGAATTTTTGGCTCAGATAGTATGAATGTTTTCATGGCATTTTCTTTTCTTCCTTTGCTTTTGGTTTTTACATAATTCAAAATTATACTTGGGAAACACCTGGTATACCCATTCACAGCATTATTTAATGGTATAAGAAGGAATGCCTATCTTGTTAGTGCTGGAAATTATGGATGTTTTTAAAGTCTTAAATTTGCTCTCCACTTTTTTTTTTTCTTCAGAACAATTTTTATTTTAGAAGGGTGTGTACCATCATGATTAAGACTGAATTCCAGAGTCACACACAGCTGGTTTCCAAAGCTCTCTCTGACTTGTAGCCCTGTGATTGCAGGGACAAGACACTTAAGGAACTAACACTTGATTTCTTTGTCCAATGCAGATATTTCTCACAGAGTTGTAAGAATCTTTTAGGAATCTTTTAGGAAAGTTGTAAGAATCTTTTAGGAAATAGCACATAGTATATACTCAAAAAAGTACATAGTTTTCTTAAGTTAAAACTTTTAAATAGAATTACAGCTGTAGTTTTCCTTGTTTTTTTTTTGTTTTTTGTTTTTTTTTAATTGTATTTATTTTTAGAGAGAGGGGAAGGGAGGAAGAAAGCAGGAGAGAAACATCAATTGGTTGCCTCTTACACATGCCCCAACTGTGGACCAAACCTGCAACCCAAGCATGTGCCCTCACTGGGAATCAAAGTGGTGACCCTTTGCTTTGTGAGATGATGCCCGACCAATTGAGCCACACTGGTCAGGGCTGTTCTTTTTTTGTTTATCTTTTTTTTTTTTCTATTTGCTACTATCACCAGTACATATTTCTACTGCAGTCTTTTTTAAAAATAAACTTTTGAAGCCCAATTTACTGTATTCTCTTATAAATTTTAAGAGAATTTCATTGGTTTTAGCTGCTTTTCGAGTAGCCCATCACACAGCCTGCTAATTATGCTTGTTTTGTTTTATTGCTGATAAATTTTCTTAAAGTTATTTTTATGAGTTCTTTGTCCCTTGGCCAGAACTATTAAAACAAAGTTCCACAAGTATCAGATAACAGATGTCTTTATGATGTATCTGTTTGGGAAACAAGAGAACTGCCTTTAATATTTTATCAGCGATGATAATGACTGCTGAAGGAGGTAATCTGTGTCATATTAAGGAAATACAGGAAATATTTTCTGTTTAAGGACCTTTATAATAAGAGTAGTATTTAATTATTTTGTGATTAACATATTTTCAGCTAAATGATTATCCTGTATATCTTGGATAAACCTCCAGGGCATTGTTGATTTATTGCTTCTTATTAGCAGTTTTTGTAGGACATGAATATAATTTTACCTTTAAAGGCTATCAGAAGTCATTTTCAACTGAGAGATGTGTGGGAGCTACAAAAATTAATACTTTTCTTCCCACCTTCTAAGTTCTTCTAGCTGAACTAATAATTAACAGAGACAAATGAATAGGATAAAATAACAGTTTTAATACATTTGCATGGGGAACTCACATAGATAGGCAGATTCCAAAGATGGCAAGGCATATATTGGGTATATGAGATATTTTTGGACAAAGGAGAAAAGAGGGGCACGTGGATGTGGGCCTTTAGATTTCGGAAGTGAGAATGGTTGATTTGCAGGTAGATGAGAAGGAGTGGAACACTTCTGGCAGGAAAATTTGCCAGGCAACTCAAACAATGAGACACAGGAGTATCTAGCTATCATGCCCCTGCCTGAAGCCCTCTGTTCACCATATTTAATTCAAACCAGGCTAAGGTGACATCCTAAGATCTCTTTCCTGAAGCCAGTTTTTGAATCTCTTGGGGAGAAAAGTGCAAAGCATCAAACGTATTTTCTGAATGTTGTTTCTTATCAGCTTAAAATCAATATCCCAAAAAGGCACCTTCAGGGTGACAAACGTTGATTTCCTTCCAATATAATGCCATTAGTAACTATGCGGTGAGCTCTGAACATTGAGCTGTTTTTGCTTCTCTTTCTGCATTAATGTTAATAACAGTTGGATATTAAAGATGGAAAGGAACACAGATTATCTAATATATCTCCTTTCTCTTACCAGGAAGTCAAGTGCTTTATTCAGGCAGGGTTCCAGAGCTGAGCTGGAAACCCTGCCTCTCTTCTGACTCATGCTTTGCCCTCTGAATGTCCTTGTTTTTCTTTCAATTCAGTATTTTATAAATGGAGAGTGCAGCTGCATTATATTGTGGAACTATTGATCTTTTAGTTCCAAATGCCCTTGACAGAAAGAAACAAAGTGCACCAATTTCCCCTCAGCCCCAGTGGTGCTGAGGGCTGGCCAGGCTAGGGCTCACCGGGTAGGGGAGGGAGGGCAGGTGTGCCTCTTTGATATCAGTGACAGAAAGGTCCATATTCAAGTCCAGTTCTGTCCACCATCTGGCTAGTTTAGCATATTTTTCCAACTGTTGTCCATTGCTGTGCTGTGGTGTTCAGGCTCCCTCTGGGAGACTGCAGGTGATGTCCCACTGTCATGGGGCTATGTCACTGCTAAGGCCACATGGCTATGGAGGGAGCAGGCACATTACCAGGCTGGGGAGAGAGGGAGGGAAGGAAGCAGTTAGGGCAAGGGGGAGATTGATTGATTGACTGTTTGTTCCCCTGGGATGATGTTTAGGTTTGGGATGGACCAGGTGCCTTTTCAAAATGACCTGTCAACTTCCTAAGTTCTCCTGGGCTTTGGATGGGTTTAAACCCCCTAGTTAGGCTGACAGGCCTCTATGGTCCAGCACCTTCCCCTCACCCCCAGCAGTTCTGTACCAGAGGAGGGAAGGGAGGAGTGTTAATCCCCTTGGAGGAGCAATACTATATGTAATACAGTGGCGTGTGAAAAGCTGTAGCTTCCTGATGAAGCAAACAGGCTCATGCTCCCATTGTAGCTAAGTAGTGATGGCAAGAGTTTTAGCAGCTGTTTCTCTGAAAATTGATGAGCAGGCAGCTTTTGCTGATATAAAATTCAAATAACCAAAAATACGAGGTGTGCCCTGAAAGTATCAAGCCAACGGGACACTATAATTAAAACAGCTTGCACTCTATACTTTTGAGACAGACCTCTAACATATCGTTTTGCATCATTTTTATATAATGCCTACTTTTATTTATATCACTTTTTCCAAGGCTCTGCAAAATCCTGAAGCTATTTCTGTATCATCAAAGAATCAGTTATATTCTGAAGCATTTTAATAATGTGCACCATCCAATGTACTTTCATTAAAAATTAGTGATCTGAGATATGCCTCAGCAAACCGGGTACAGTCAGTACCCTAATATTATCTATAAAGAATAAAGAAGAGTTTGAAAATACGTTTAAACAAGGACCTTGTACGAAATTTCCACAAACTCAGTTTATTTTCTCACAGTTCCTGAAGCCAGAATTTGAAATAGGTTTCCCTGAGTGGAATTGAGGTGCTGGTGGGGAGGTCCTAGCGCCCTCTAAAGGCTGCAGAGGAAATCGATCTCCTTGAGTTTACAGCTGGAGCTGTATTCCCTGCACTCCTTGGTTGTCACCCTTCCCTCTTGCTTCCCAGCCAGCTGGGCAGCACCCTGCTTCAGTCCTCTGCTTTCTTCTGTCAAATCTCCCTCTGCTTCCCTCTTGTAAGGATTATTGTGATTACATTCAAGGACCGCTTGAATGACCTTCCCTATCTCAATGATAGTCTCCCTCAAATCCTTGTGTTCTCTTTCCCTATATAAATTAACAATCACAAGTTCTAGGGATTTGCATGAAGATACCTTAGCTGTGTGGGCTGAAAAAAAAAGACTACCTTTTCTCCCATTATCTAAGTTCTAGTGGGCTAATAAGTCAACAGAGACAGATTAACTGGAGAGAATAAAATTTTAATAAGAGTGCATGGGGAATACACAAAAGCATGACAATTACAAAGACAATGTGGCAAAATTTGGTATATATGTTATTTTGCACACCAGAAAGGGGAGGGATGGGTTCTTAGATTTCAGAAGTGAGATTGGGTCATTTACAGGTAACTGTGAAGGAGCCAGACACAAGGGAGGCAGAGTATTGCCTCAAGGGGACACAGGGTAATCTAACTACCAGACCCCTGCTTGGTGCCTTCCAGTCTGTCATACTGGATTCAGTTAGGTGCAGGTGAACATCCTTGGTTTCCTCCCTGAAGCAGGCCTTTCCACCTGCATCTCTTATGCAGAACAGGGGGAAGGTCAAAGGTTTTTTCTGAGTCTTTTGTTTCTTATTAACCAGCTTAAAATGAATATCCCAAAAGGCAGCTTGCTGGTGGCAAAACCGTGGTCTTCTTCACAGTTTTGGGGCCCACCGTTCCCAAAGGGAAGGCATACTGGGGAAGAATGGGTGTGCTCCACAGTCTTCTCAGGTCTTATCCCGTCATACCCCAAACTGCTGCTCTTGCTTTTCTCTCTTTTTGTTCTGCAGGTTCCCACTTCTCAGATGGAAATACTCGTTTGGTAAATGTTCCCAAAGATGCTGTTCCCTCAGAGACCTCTCCTCCCTGTCCTGCTCTGCTGCATCTGCCACTCCTGAGTGACAGGCCCTTCACTACCTCTGTCCTTTCTGCTGGTTCCTCCCCACGCACCCTTCAGGCCTCTCTCTCAAGGAAGGACCTTCAGGGTAGCAGCCCAAAGCACACATGGCCCCCAGTCCAGCCTGTCTGCTCCTTAGCTTGTGACAGAAAAATTTGGAGAAGTTCTAAATTAAAATGACAGCAGTGATAGAGTGAGAGACACAGGCAACTAGCCTATTAATAGCTAGGGGCCAGCTCTGACAAAAGTCTGCTCATTTTCCCATGTGTCCTGTGTTGAAGTTAAAATTAATTTCCAGGTGACTATCTCCAAGATTATCCAAAGTAGCCAGGAGCCATGGAATCCCGGGAGCCCCGCCATGTTGACTCAGGAGCCTGGACTTGTTCTTGACACAGGACCTGGCCAGCCTGCTGCTGCAGCTAGTCCACAGAGGCTGACACTTCCTTGCTGACTGTGTGCCTCCCCCATAGCTGGCCCTGCTTTGGCTTCTTCCACCCGCTTAACCTATAGCTGATGTCATTGCCTTTACAGTGGCTTACATTTCTTTCATCTTGAGGCCTCAGGGTACCCTAAAATGGAGTCTTCTCTTCTGTATTATAAAAATATTCAACCACCTTTTCTTATGTTACTTGGTGATTGGCTTTATCATTATGAATGATTTTTAAATTATAAAGTAACACATATTAGCCCATACAACACAGCAAACAATACAGAAACAGAATCAAAAGCAGATAACTTATTTACTAATCTTTCTGCCAGGAAGTAAACAGGGTAAGTTTACTTCCCTGTTTACTTGAGTGTGTGTCTTCCTGCACTTTCTCTGGGCTCACAGATAAGTGTAAAAGTATAAGTTTTCCTGCTTTCTCCCCAACAAACCAGGATCATATTATAAATATAACTTTAATTTTTTTACTTAGTACTAGAAAAACAAAATAATTTTGAGGTTCACCCCAAAGAAATAGAATATTGTATGTGTACCTATTTGCTGATAGACCCAAAGTGTCAGTGGTAACTATTAACATAGTGGATTGGTGTCAACATGTAAGCCTGTATTTATGTGATACTGATTTTAAGTCCATTGTTTCAGACTCGCCATCATGGATACTCTGTCAGAAGCAAATGGCACTTTTGCCTTAAACCTTTTGAAAAAGTTGGGTGAAGACAAGTCGAAAAATGTGTTTTTCTCACCCATGAGCATCTCCTCTGCTCTGGCCATGGTCCTCCTGGGGGCAAAGGGAAACACCGCTGCCCAGATGGTCCAGGTACGTGCCTAAAGTCATTTCTGGACAATAGTAAACACTCTTAATTCGTCAGGTAACTGTGCCTCCACCTTTTAAATCCCATAGGACTTACCCTCTGGTAGTGTTGCAGGGGTGTGGGTACAATGGTGCCGGGGAAGGACATGTTAGTCCTATGCAAGTGCCCTGGGGCAGGGCCCCTGATCTGTTAGGGATGGAGTGGCACCCTCTAGTTAGGAAAATGGGTGATTTCACCAGGGCCTGGTAGTGGCTTGTGTTGGAGCTTGTGAGTAGATCTAAAGTCACAAGGTCCAGGTTGAGTCCTGTGATAGTCTTTGGGGAATGGCCAAGCTTTTCAATCATAAAAATTTTATTTTCATTTTCTTATTTAATTGTGAAACTTTTCAGTGGTGCTTCAGCTATTCATTGTTGAGTACCACCCCAAAACTTAGCGCCTAAGATGAAGATTTAAGCCCTGTCTCGTGGCTCAGTGCATAAGGTGCCAGCCTGCGAACCCAAAGGTCGCTGGTTCAATTTCCAGCCAGGGCACGTAATGAGATTGCAAGCCAGGTCTCCATCCATCCAGGTCTGCAGCTGGAGGTGGGTGAAAGACAACCATACATTGATGTTTCTCTCCCTTTCCTCCTCTCTCCCTGCCCTTCTTTCTAAAAATAATGAAAAAATCTTAAACAACAACAAAAAATAATGAAGTTTTACTGTGGGTGCCTTGGGCAGTGCTTCTGTTCCATGGTGTGGGGCTGGGTCTTCCCACACAGGTGGCCTCCTATGCCAGCTGCCTTGACCCCCAGGCCTCCCACGTGGTATCTCTTTGGCAGGGTAGCCTGGGCTTCTTTACCGGACAGTGTCCAGCTTACAGAAGGTCAGGCTTGAACGTGCAAGTGCTTTTCAAGCTTCTGCCCTTCCTCACACTTTCTCATGTCGTACTCTCTGCAGCCACTCAGGAGGCCAGATTCTGCCCACGGAGGGGCTGTGCAGGACCTGAAGGCCAAAGGCAGAGCTCATCAGGGCCCCTCCCTGAGGCCATGGTCTGCCTTCTGGCTCCTAATGGTTCACAGCCCTCCCATAGGTTAGCTACACTTAACCCTCCTGAGGACCCAGAGCCTAATTTCATCCTGGGGCCACACTCAGGCTTGAAATTCAGGATGAACGGTACTGTTGGGCTCCTCATTGTGGTTCCTGGGTACAGACCTTTGTGAACTACAAACATATTCTTGCCCCCTTACCCTCCAGTATGCAGGGGTGACACAGAGAGGGGTAACTGCAGTGGACATGCCCTTCAGTTATTTTGAGGGGAGTTGTCTCAGAGTTCCGGAACTGCCATAACAACGTATGTGGCCTAAACAGCAGAAGTTTATTTCCGCACAGTTCTGGAGGCTGGAAGTCCAAGAAAAGGTGTCAACAGGTGCTTTAAACAGTTGTGGGATTTCTGTCTGTCAACTTGAATCTGTATCGTTGGACAAAATCGCATGCCCAGTACCTGTTTGAGAAAGGACTCGGTGCTGGGGGACAGTGTCCTTAAGATGCTCGGAAGGACTCTTTGCCCAGCAGCAGGGTCTGAGGCACTTCCTTAGTTTTTTGAAGGTTGTAACAAAGTGGTTCTTTATCTTGCCCTTGGGGCCTGTGTCTTAGAGTTGACTGTTGCCCTGAGGTCACTTTTTACTTTAAGAATCATTTGCGTGCTGGAGAGGCTGGGAATAAGAAACATTAGAAACATTATTATTTTCTACCCAGCAACTCCTAGGTTGGAAATATTTCCTTTAAATTCTGCATGAAAATGAAACTTTTTATTTTCTCTTTAGCTCATGCTTATGTTCGCATACTTTATCCAGGCAGCTAAAATAAACCACCTCATTTGTGGACCTCTTTAACCAGGAGAACCAGATTCATAATTCATTGGCAAAATGTCCACCCTGTCCCATCATTGCAGGTGACAGTCTCTAGCTCTTCTGCCAGTACAAGCATGATCTCCTTTTTTTCAGTCTTCAGCAGGAATTTCTGCACTGTCCTTCCAGCCTCTACTCACAGTCTCCTCTTCCATTTAATTCAGCATCTGTCAGAGGCCTATGTTGGAAGCGAGTGCACTTGCTGGACACACTATAGACTTTTGTTACAGCACAATTCCATGTCCGGATTGGTGCATGGATCTTCCATGGCAGCAAAACAAACTGCCCCAAAAATAAGTGGTAGAAGATGACAGTGGTTGATTATCTTACAGATTTTGTGTTGAGCTCCCAGAACCTGGGTTTGCCAGGGGCATTTCTTCTGCCAATGCAGATAGGGCTGTGATTCTGTGCAGGAAGTATTATAGGAATAGAGTGGCTTTCAAGTCACTTTTTGTCTTTGATTAAATAAATCTTCTTTTAAGCTCTAGTGAGGATCTGTACAATTCTTAGGCAGAGCTGTGTTGTATCCAACTTCCTGAAGTCCAGGCATACTGAAGTTGTACATTTTTTATTCTGTTTTCTGTTTTAGGCACTTTCTTTAAGTAAAAGTGGAGGCGGAGGTGAAGATGTCCACCAGGGTTTCCAATCACTTCTCACTGAAGTTAACAGGACTGGCACGCAGTACCTGCTTAGAACTGCTAACAGACTCTTTGGAGAAAAGTCCTATGTTTTCAACACAGTAAGTTACAATTGCTGTTTTTCATTAAGAAATTAAAGACCCCAAGGTGGTGGGGAGAGGGCATCGTGTGGTACAGCAGAAAGCTTGTGGGCAGCATGTTTACACAGATTTACTCAAGCTCGGGTCTACTAACCTCACAACTTGCTTCAACTCTCAGTTTCACCCTCTGTGAAACGATCCTTATGACAGATACTGTCTAACTATTTTTGGAGCCTAAGTGAATTCTTAATTTTTAAAAAAGTAACATGCTCACAGTACAATTCAAGATGACTTGGCCAAAAGAAACGATCAAAATGGATATCTCTAATTATTATTTTTATTTACTGGTGATATTTTATGCAGTGTGAGATGTTAAACTTTTTACACATATAAGTACTTTGACTGTTTATTCCAACTCAGAATTTTTTTAAAGTTTTTATTTGTCTAAGTGTATTGGTTTTCTTTATTTAGAATGCTTTCCATTTTTCAAAAACCACTCATGTGGTATGTGAACATAGACTTCTTATTTAAAAATACAAAAAATGCAGGCCCTAGCTGGTAGCACAGTGGATAAGGTGACGGCCTCCAAACCCAAAGGTCGCTGGTTTGATTCCCCAGCCAGGGCACATAACAAGGTTGCAAGCCAGGCCTCCAGCCAGGTCCGTAGCTGAAGGCAGGTGAGAGACATACATTGATGTCTCTCTCCCTCTCAGTCTCTCCCTTCCGCTCTGTCTAAAAATAATTTAAAATAAAAAATAAATAAATAAATAAAAATTAAAATACAAAAAAGCAAACTAAGCAAGAGCCCTCAAAACTTCCATACCCCATCTCTTGCCTTCCCCTTTAAGAGCTCTTATAGATTTAAAACTTATCTTCCCATCAGTATAAAGATTTATAATTTTTTGTTTTGTTTTAAGATTTTTATTCATTATTTCCAGAGAAAGAGGAGAGGGAGAGAAACATCAATGTATGGTTGCCTTTCACCTGCCTCCAGCCATGGACCTGGCTGGAGACCTGGCTTGTAACCTGGTATGTGCCCTGGCTGGGGAATCGAACCAGCCAGGGCTTAGAGAGATATATTTTTTGATGTTTTTCCCTATATAATGTCTTTATACAGTACGTATTCCTTTGTAATTTCTTTTCAGCTAACACTATGACTTCAGTTCCTTGCATCTTAGTGTATGTGGATTTACCTTACTCTTTATTTGTTATTTTTTTCTTAGTTTTTTTTTTTTTCAATCCTCACAGGAAGATAGATACTTTAACTGATTTTAGAGAGAGAGGAAGGGAGAGAGAGAAGCATCCACAGGTGCCTCTTATATGCACCCTGACCAGGGACTGAACTGACAACCCAGCAATGTGTCCTAACCAGGAATCCTACTGGCAACCTTTTGGTAAATGGGAAAATGCTCTAACTAGCTGAGCCACCTGGCCAGAGCCTCAGTTTTTTGTTTTAAATTATTTTTTTCTTGTTGTTGTTATCTGGTATTCTTTTTTTCTTGAATTGTTGACACTATTACACATACTCCCATTTTTCCCTCCTTGCCCCTCGCCTTCCAACCTCAAAGCCACTTCCCTCAGGTCATCACCACACTGTTGTCTGTGTCTGGGTTATGTATATATATTTGGCTAATCCCATCACCTTCTTTCATCCAGTCCCTCCTGCCCCTTGACAGCTGTCATCCTGTTCTGTGTATCCATGCCTCTGTTTCTATTTTATTCATCAGTTCATTTTGTTCACTATATTATACATACAGGAGAGATCATATAGTAATTGACTTTGTCTGACTGGCTTATTTCATTTAGCATCATAGCCTCTAGGTCCATTTATTCTGTAATAAAGGTAAGATTTCCTTCTTTTCATGTCTGCATAGTACTCCATTGTGTAAATGTACCACAGCTGTTTTATCCACTCATCTATTGAGGGGCATGTGGGCTATTTCCAGATCTTGGCTATTGTAAATAATGCTTCTATGAACATAGAGGTGTCTATATTCTTTTGAATTGGTGTTTGAGGGTTCTTAAGATATGTTCCTATAAGTAAATCTTGGCATCAAAAGCCAGTTCCATTTTTAATTTTTTGAGGTAACTCCATACTGTTTTCCACAGAGGCTGTGCCAGTTTGCATTCCCACCAACAGTGCATAGGGTTTTCTTTTCTCCACATCCTCACCAGCACTTGTTTGTTGACATATTGATGGTAGCTGTTCTGGCAGGTATGAGGTGACATCTCATTGTGGTTTTATTTTGCATCTTTCTGATGTTTAGTGACACCAAGCACTTTTTCATATGTCTAAAGGCCATCTGTATGTCCTCCTTAGAGAAGTGTCTATTCAGGTCCTTTGTCCAGTTTTAAATTGGGTTGTTTGTTTTCCTGGTATTGAACTGTGTTGAGTTCTTCATATATTTTGGAAATTAATCCTTTTTCAAATGGGTTGTTGGCAAATATGTTCTCACATATAGTGAGTTTCCTTTTTATTTTATTGTTGGTTTCTTTTGCTGTACAGAACCTTTTTAGTTTGATGTGGTAAGTAGTTCCATTTGTTTGTTTTTCCCTTTGTTTCCCTTACCCTAGCAGACATATTGGCAAAATATTGCTATGAGAGTTGTCTGAGATTTGACCACCTGTTTTCTTCTAGGATTTTTATGGCTTCTTGACTTATATTTGTCTTTATTTATTTTAAATTTATTCTTGTGTATGGTGCAAGCTGGTAGTCTAGTTTCATTTTTTTCATGTACCTGTTCAATTTTACAAACACCATTTATTATAGAGACTGTTTTTAGTGCACTATATGAACTTATCTCCTATATCAAATATTAATTGATTATATAGACATGATTGCTTTTTGGTCTCTCTGTTCTGTCCCATTGACCTGTTCTTATGCCAGTACCAGACTGTTTTGATAACAGCGGCCTTCTAGTATAGTTTAATGTCAGGTATTGTGATACCTTCAAGTTTATTCCTTTTTCTCAAGATTGCTGAGGATCTTTGGGGTCTTCTTTGATGCCATATGAATTTTTGGAATATATTTCTGATATGTGAAATGTGTCATTGATATTTTAATAAGAATTGTGTTGAGTCTATAGATAGCTGTAGGTAGTTTGGGTATTTTAATGTTGTTAATTCTTCTAATCCATGAACATGGTATGTAATTCCACTTACTTGTTATCTTCTTCAATTTCTTTCTTCAATGTCCTATAATTTTCTAAGTGTAGGTCTTTTACCTTTTTGTGTTAAATTTATTCCTAGGCACCTTATTGTTGTAGAAATAGTAAATTCAATTTTTTTGTTTTTTTAGTTATTCTTATAATTTATAATATAATATATTATATAATACATATTATATAATATAATAATATATTGGTGTATAGAAAGTCCATGTTTCTGAATAATAATTTTGTATCCTGCTACTTTGCCAGATTTGTTTATTAGACCTAGTTGGTTTTTGGTGGAGTTTTTTAGGGTTTTCTATATACAGTATCATGTCATCTGTGAATAATGACACTTTTACTTCTTCCTTTCCAATTTTGATATCACTTATGTCTTTTTTTTTTTTTTTTTCTTTAAAGATTTTATTCTTTTTAAAGAAAGGGAAAGGAGGGCAGGAAGAGAGGGAGAGAAACATCAATATGTTTGCCTTTTGTATGTCACCAGCTGGGTTCCTGGCCGGAGACCTGGCCTGCAACCCAGACATGTGCCCTGACTCAGAGTTGGACCCGCAACCCTTTGGTTCGCAGTCTGGCACTTGATCCACTGTGCCACACCAGCCAGGACCATTTATTTCTTCTTCTCATCTGATTGCTGAAGCTACGACTTCCACTACTATGTTGAATAGTCGGATATCCCAGTCTTGTTCCTGGTTTTAAGGGAAACACTTAGATTTTCCCCATTGAGTATAATGGTGGCTGTAGGTTTTTCATACATTTCAATATAGATAACTAAAATATAATCAAGTTAACTGTTTAGTTACTTAGCAGGAGTAGCCATATTTAAGTGCTCAGTAGTTGCATGTGGCTTAGATTTAGAATATTTCTGTCATCACAGAAAGTTGTGGTGGTTGTGGTGGTTGTGGTGGTTGTGGTGGTGAAGAACTACACATTTTCTCTGCATTGTATGAAACAATAGGCCCTGGTTGTCAAATGCAAAGGGAGCTATGGTTCTTGTTTTGGGCAGGATGTTACTTAGCAAATGCAGTGCTTGTTGGGAGCGAACATCTGTAGTTGGTTGCATGTAGTGTCCTTGTATTTACCTCACTGATGCCCAGCTACCCCCTTAAGGATCTAGCAATTTATGATATTTGATATGTAGATTACTGTTGTCCTTAGTTTAGAAACTAAGATCAAATGCAGCTGAAAATTGAGAAACTGCATATCAGGTTAATTCCTCATTTATTTAAATCTTTAATTTTATTTATTTATTTATTCCTCAGTATTTTTATTCCTCACATGTAAATCATAAAGTTATCTATTTGTCACAGTGAAGACGTAAGCAGGTGGTATTGCTTATTTCTGTGGCCATTCAATTATGTTGCTGTCATCTCTCCCAGTCTTTCAAAGATTCCTGCCAAAAATTCTACCAAGCAGAATTGGAAGAGGTGGACTTCTTCAAAGCTACAGAGGAGGCCAGGAAACACATTAACTCCTGGGTAGAAAAGAAGACAGAAGGTGAAAACATATTGCTATTTTATTTTAATAGTATTTTAATCAGTCTTAATGTTACTTTCTTCACAAGAACATCAAATGGAAATGAATAATTATTTTGTCAATATAACTTTGAACTGCCCTAGCTGGGTAGATCAGGTGATTAGAGCATCTCCCCAAGATGCCCAGGTTTTGGGTTTGATCCAGGTCATTGCACATACAAGAAATCAACCAGTGAATGCATAAATAAGTGGAAGAACAAATCGATGTCCTTCTCTTTTTTTTCCCTCTCCCCTTCCCCCTTACTCTTGGTCTAAAATCCATAAATAAAAACATATAAAACTGTAATCTTTTAAAATCCACTTCTGAATATTGGCAATGTACAGTATGATTATTTTTTCTAGGATTTTCCTGTTCTTTTGAAAGTATCTGTGCTGTCTCTAAATTTCTGGTACACCTCTTCCAGTATAATCTACACTTTAATTTTTGTTGTTCATGCTAATCTAGTCTTTCTTTTCACCAATAGTGTAGAGAAACATTTGGATGCAGGCCACAGGCTGTCTTCCTATAGAGCGTGGCCCATGCCCTGCAGGGTCCCATGCAGGAGCTCAGTGGTGGGCACACCCCCGGTGACTCTTTCTTTAAACTGTTCTTTATACTTGCTACAAACCTGCACCTTTCTTTAGGCACCAGGCGTTCCTGTCTCATTTGTGATGAATTCTTCCTGCATGTATCACTTTCTCAATTTTATATGTTTTATTCAAGTGACGGTATTTAAAAATTTTTTTTAAATTTTATTTATTATTTTTAGAGAGAGGGGAAGGGAGAGAGGCAGAGAAGGAAAGAAACGTCAATGTGTGGTTGCCTTTCACCTGACTCCAGCTAAGGACCTGGCTGGAGACTGGCTTGCAACCAGGTTATGTGCCCATGCCCTAACTGGGGAATCAAACCAGCGACCTTTGGGTTTACAGGTCGATGCCTTATCCACTGAGCCACAAGCCAGGGCATGATGGTATTTTTAAAGTATCCCTTTATATGTTTATATTTGAGGGACTGAATGTTTGTCTTTGCAAGGAGATAGCCCAATTTGAGTATTATTCCTGAAGCATGTATCAGAACACTCTTAGTTAACCAGTTCTTTAATTTTTCTTTTCAGGCAAAATTCCAGAGTTGCTGTTTCCAAATTCAGTGAATTCGGTTACTTCTCTGGTTCTCGTGAATGCCATCTACTTCAAAGGAAACTGGGATTGTCAGTTTAACAAAGAACACACCCAGGAGAGCATGTTTAAAGTCAGCAAGGTGAGTATGTTGCAATAACCACAGAGATTCTTGGAAACGGGCCCTGAGTTCCAGGCTGTGTGCTCACAGGTCCTGGGGGGGAACAAGCTGGCAGGGCCGGGGTTGCCTGCAGCATGTCACGGGGCTCCTGGGGCACTAGCAGGTGCTCTTGGCACAATTGCGGGTTGCTTTGAGGACCTCAGCATTCACCCCCCTTGGATTGGATAGGGAGCCACAGGAAGGTGTTAGTCAAAGAGTGATGCAGCCTGATTTATTCTGTGACTTACCAGATCCCTGTGGCCCTGGGTGAGGAAATCACAATGGGGAAGGACATGGAGGGAGTCACAGGGATCAGGATCAGTCACAGTGGTCATCGCAGGGATTAGGCTGACAGCAATTGTGGTAGAAAGAACAAGTCATATTTTTGTTATGTCTTAAATTCAGACCAAGATGATTTGCTAGTGATTCAGATGTGGGCTGTGAGTGATAGGGATCAGAAATACTCAGGGATATTAACAATGGGATGATTGGCATCAGCATCAACTGCAATGGGGAAGATGGTAGATGGAGCAGACTTGGAAGGGAATATGAGGAGCCCAGTGTGACAAGTGACATTGAGGTTTCTTTTATGTCCAAATGCAGGGATCAAGTAGGCAGTGTAATATATGAGTCTTGACTACAGGGGAAAGGTCCCAGCTAGAAATATAAATTTGGGAATGCTACTTAAAGTCACCAGACTGAATGACATCACCAAGGGAAAAGCAGTGTAAGGAGTGAGCCCTGGGTACCCCAGAGTCCTGAGCTTGAGGCACTGAATTCACGCCAGCAAAAGAGGGGCACTGTGTTGTGGAAGCCAAGAAAGTACTTCTAGGGGCCTAGAGTAGTGAGCTTTGTTGATTTGTTCAGTGTGTAAACTGGGTCTTGTTTCAACCTCACATTTATCTTTTTTTCAAAATAGAATGAGGAGAAGCCTGTACAAATGATGTTTAAGAAATCTAAGTTTAATATGACCTACATAGGAGAAATATTCACTAAAATTCTGGTGCTGCCTTATGTTGGCAAAGAGCTGAATATGATCATCATGCTCCCTGATGAACATGTGGACCTGGAAACGGTAATGAGTGTTAAGGAATTGTTGTGTTGTGATGGCAAGGGAATCACACTTGCAGTTCTACTAAGCAGTCCTCTGCATTTTCCAGTGAATATTTCTTGAGTAGCATAACTCCCCATTACTGCCATCTCATACCACACAGCATAGAGCATTGACATCATAGCGTAGTTCTACTGGGCAGCACTGTTCCAGATCATAGTATCTTTACCCCTTCTCTTCTAGGTGGAAAAAAACCTAACTTATGAGAAATTCATAGAATGGACCATGCCAAGCATGTTGGATGAGGAAGAGGTGGAAGTGTTCCTGCCCAGGTTTAAACTGGAGGAGAGTTACGACATGGAGGCTGTCCTTTGCTCTCTGGGCATGACCGATGCTTTTGCACAGTCCCGGGCAGATTTTTCTGGAATGTCTTCTGCGGGAGACCTGTTTCTGTCCAAGGTCATTCACAAGTCCTTTGTGGAGGTCAACGAGGAAGGCACGGAGGCTGCAGCTGCCACGGCTGCCATCATGATGCTTCGATGTGCGAGAATCACCCCCAGGTTCTGTGCTGACCATCCCTTCCTTTTCTTTATTCAGCACAGCAAAACCAACAGTATTCTCTTCTGTGGCCGATTCTCCTCCCCATGAGGAAATGGCCAGCACTGCCTGTAGCCCTACTTCTGTCTCCTACTGACCCACTTTTCCTCGATACTTTACATGTGCCTGAACCCAAAGTGACCTTTGGTGACAATCCAAAAATAAAGGGCCTCATTTTAAAGTTCCACATTTAGATTCTGTGTGTTTGTATGTTCACATGTCAGTGTTTTCTAGGATCTGAGGTTGCCCTCAGGAGGGTCTGTGGCCACACGGGCAGGGCAGCACTGGCCGCTCAGTGAGTTCTCCACCCTCTTTCCTCGCTCCTGCCGAGGCCTCAGCCTTCACTTGGGGCCAAGGGCTGCATTCACGGGGCTGCACTGCTTTTCTCCAGGGCCAAGGGGGCCAGTGGTCCTCCTCTCCCTTTTACTTGTTAGCACTGTGAGTGAGATCATAGTGTGAAACAGGGACTATGAGGAACTGTGGGAAGCAGGTCACAGAGACCCTCAGCAGGGAGCTCTATTCCAGAACTTGCTGTGAGCTCTGCAGAGGCCGGCACATCAGTAGGGACAGCAGTGACCTGAGGCCTGTGGGAAATCAGTCTCGTTTCCCACGTGTGTCTCTGCTTTTATTGTGGTTGGCATTCATGATCTGTGGTCTCATACCTGTACAAATGCACAGCCATCCCCTTCCATGAAAAGGTTACATTGCTGCCAGGGGCCAGAGATGGACAGGTCTGTTCACAGTAATGTAATGTGACAACTTCACAAGTATACACCAGATGATTTTCTGTTTCACTGCAAGCATTAGAGAAAAGGGCGGCTAAGGTTTCTGTAGCTACTTGTGTTCCTTGCTGGAAATGTGATCACTATGCTCAGTGATACAGGAACCAAATGACGTGTGAAGTTTAAGTGGCGGAACTGTGCTGTGTTCTTGGGGACACCTGCAAGGACTGCACCCTGACCTATTTACAGCCACCCAGAGTCTGGATTACCTCTAACTCACTGCAGTGATGGATATTTTCCTTCTGTCACTGGCACCCTTTCCTGGTTGTAGCCAAGAGAGCAACTTAGTTGTGGGGAGTGACTGGGACTGAGGAAAGGTGGACACTGAGTGTATGAGAGGAGAGGGTTATGAGCAGTGGCGGGTTTTGTCACCACCCTCTGCTCAGCACTAAGTTGATTTGCCACATGTAGTACATAAGCCCCTAACCTTTCATGTCTCAAAGTGTCTTTCTTCCCTTTTGTTGGGCAAGACCTTAAAGCATATCATGAGTAAGTTGTTGAAATGAACGCCACTGGACCTATATAATATAGTAAGTGGATTTATTCTTTTCTTTCCACTCTGCTGGCCTTAATACTATTGTTTTCATGTGTATTTTGAAACTCTTTCTCTCTATATATGTTTATACAGACAGTTACCTATTTAAGACATTTAAAAAACAAGAAAAAGGTTTTATATATTCATCTGATAGTTACCACTTCTGTTGTTCTTCCTTTGTGTAGATCCTTATTTCCTTATCAGTTTTTGTGTCTTCCTGAATAAAGTAAGCTTAACATATATTGAAGGTCTGCTGGTGATAAAAATTTTCAGTTTTTGTATGTCTGTAAAGTCTTTATTTCATCTTCCTAATTGAAAGGTATTTTTGAAGGGTATAGAACTATAGGTCAGTTTCTATTTTTCGTTGCAGTATTTAAAAGATATTTTGCATTGCACTCTTGCTTGTAATGCCTCTAAAGAGAAGTCTAATGTTATCTTCATCTTTATTTTGCTGTATCTAACTTTTTTCTTTGTCCAGGTTTAATATTTTATCATTGCTTTTTATTGATGTGGTTATAATGATGAAGACAGGACTCATTATGTTAAAAAACAAAAATATTTGTATGAAATACATATTTAACAAAATAGCTATATACATACCAAAAATACCCCAAGAATTTATTAATAAAAAACTGAGTAAAATATTCTCCATTTGATGCAATACACCTATTGAGATGTTATTTGTACTGCTCAAATCAGTTTTTTTTAACATTAAAAAATATATTTTGTATTTATTATTTTTAGAGAGAAGGGCAGGGAGGGAGGAAGAAAGGGAGAGAAACATCAATGTATGGTTGCCTTTCACCTTCCTCCAGCTAAGGACCTGGCTGGAGACCTGGCTTGCGACCTGGTTATGTGCCCTGACTGGGGAATTAAGCCAGGAACCTTTGGGTTCTCAGACAAGTACCTTTCCACTGAGCTACACCTGCCAGGGTCAAATCAGTTTTGAACTCATGGATTTTTATGCCTTAATGCTTCTGCCAGTTTTTGTTTCACATTTTTCACATCAGCAAAACGTTTCCCTTTGAGCACTTTTTTCATCCAGAGAAACAAGTTACTCAGGGAGAGCTTAGGTGAATAGGGAGGTGGAGGCACAGGGGTCATGCCCTTTTTTGTCAAAAATTGCTCAATGTGCTCTGGGCAGGTATACTAAATCACCCATCATGAAGTGGGCAAACATGTTGGAAGAGATCTTCCTCCCGCAAAAAAAAAAAAAAAATTTTTTCACTGAAGCCAAACAGAGCCTCTCAAAACAATGCCAGCTGGTACACTGATACAGTTGAGTTCCTAGAACACTTACCTAGCAGGGGAAGCCTGTATTACCAGGGGCCTGGCATCCAGAAGATAATTTTGTTTTGGGGGAATTTAGTTTCTGGTGGCTAACTGGGATCAAATTAAATAAAACAACAATAACAACAACAACCACCCAGGCAAACTGTCCTTGAGAAAAAGACTGCACTGAACTCCCTGCCCGCACTGTGTTCCTGCAGCCTGAGCCAGCCCTTATAAAGGAGTTTCTGGCACTTCAACCATAAGACTGAAACTTTTTTTTTTTTTTAAGATTTTATTCCATTATTCTTAGAAAGAGGGGAAGGGGGAGAGGCAGAGAGGGAGAGAGACATCAATGTATGGTTGCGTTTCACCTGCCTCCAGCCACAGACCTGACTGGAGACCTGGTTTGCAACCTGGTTATGTGCCCTGGCTGGGGAGTTGAACCTGTGAACTTTGGATTCGCAGGCCAGCGCCTTATCCATTGTGCTACTAGCCAGGGCAAGACTGAAACTTTACCAGTGCAGTCAGACCACACATCTATATCCCAATCACCATCTTCAACAACCAATCACAGAGCTCCAGTCTGACCAGTCAGGATGGGAACAGGGAGATGGTTGTGTACTTGTCTGTGTATTAGCTGGGAGAGTGCACTGTTACTTTCCACGAATGACTAGACTGGATTCCCTGGCTAGAGCTGAAACATTCTAATACATTTGCCAAACCAGAGTGAAGTAGACCTGCAGATGGGTGGATCAGACAGCAGGTTTCGCTGACCAGAGCAGAGGATGGCTATCTAGCCAGAGAGGGACTTCCTGCCAGGGCCTCCTTAATTCAAGCCCTCCTCATATGTTTGCTGTCCACACTGCTTTGCTGTATCACTATTGAAGTATTTGCACTGAATAAAATTTTCTTTACTGATCCTGTAATTGAAAAATTTCTGTTGGTGTTAAATCAGCTCCTATGACCATCAATTAATATATTCAATATTATTATGACTATTATGCAGCCATAAAAAGTAAGGCAGATAAATTGCAGGTAAATTTTACTTTGAACTATCAAGGGAAAACCTTGAAAACATGCTAAGTGAAAGAAAGCAGTCACAAAATCCTGTATAACATATTGTATGATTTAATTTACATAAAATGTCTATAGTAGGTAAACCCAAACAGAAAACCTATTAGTGGTTGCCACAGATTGGGAAAAGAGGAAATTGAAAATAACTGATATGGGGTATGCTGTTTCTTTTTGAGGAGATAAAGAGAAAGAGTTTTGAAGTTAGTGGCAATAGTTCATTCTGTGAACAGATGAAAAACCACCTATATGTATGATGTATAGGGTAAATATTATGGTTTGTTTATTGTATCTAATAAAGCTGTCATTTTGATAGGAAGTCATCTAAGTTTCAGAATTTAAGGAGATACTCACAGGGCCACACAAGTGCAGGGATTAGCACCTAAAAGTGCATTTCTCTGTGAGGACTTCCAGTTAAGATGGAGGTGTAGGCAGACATGGCTTATCTCAGCACAATCACATCAAAATTAAAAATATAGAACAACCATCACTCAGAACTATCAGAAATAAAGTGGAATGGAAGTCTGACAACTACGGAGTTAAAATAAACCACATCCATCCAGACTGGTAGGAGGGGTGCAGACATGGAATGAGCTTGTCTCTTACCCACATGTGGGGGATGAAAATTCAGGAGGGATATGCCAGGAATGAAGTGTCCCAGCCTCACAGCAAGGTTCCCCAGCTCAGGGTTCCAGTGCCAGGAAAAGAAATACTCAAAACTTTCGGCTACAAATAACAGCAGGGATAGAGTTGGTAGAAGAAACTGCTGGAGCCCTAAGCAGTTCCTCTTAAAGAGCCCACACATGGGCTCACGTGCTCAGAATCCTTCCCTCTGAGCTCCAGACTCAGAGTAGCAGCTTGAAAGGCACCAGTGGTATATAGAGAGAAAGAAAATGAAGTATCTGACATCAAGGCAAGCAGAGGACATTGTCTCTTTTATTAACCCTCCCCCAACAGAGCCAGCAAGCTGATCCCATACCTGGGACCCCATCAACCTGGCTAACACTGTTTGACAAGCCCTGGAGACCCCTAGAGACTCTGCCACACCCAACTCATGGGCTTATTCAAGCTGTTTTTCCAGAGGAATGGCTGGCATGGCTCGTGCTTCACAACTTCCTAAATCCTCTCAAACAAGCAATAGTGGGTGTCAGTGAGCCCCAGTGGATACCTACAGACCACATTGGAGCACCACCATTCTGTCACTGCACAGCTGATCTTCCACGGAGGGCAGAGGTTGGTGGTAATTGGTCACAGCCAGGTCTTGCAGCTGATTGGCCTGGGTAAATTCCTCCCAATTGATTTGTCAACAGCAACTAAGGCTCAGCTACAAGAGGAGGGTGTACCAGCCCACACAAAGGGCAAACCTTGAGTGTCCACTTGGGTGATAGGGAAAGCTGTGCTACTGGACCCTATAGACCTACAGGATACCAGTGACATTAGGCCACACTACCAAGACAGGGAGTCAAAGCAGCTCTACCTAATACATAAAAATAAATGCAGGGCAGCTACCAAAATGAGCAGATGAAATGAACCTTCCCAGGTAGCTTGTGCTAGGTCAGAGAAGGCTGGCAAGTATCTGGAAGATAAGTGCCTCAAGCACCTTTCTCCAAAGGCCTTTATTGGGACCAAGGTAAGGGTTTCACATACACATCATAAATCATTGTGAAGGGAGAATGCTCTATAGGATAAGAGTTATTATGTTTAAAGCACAATAGAAGGAATGTAGAGGTCTTGCCCCAGGGTATGGTCTTTGAGACAAATGACAACAAGGACTCCAGGTGGCTTGAAAAAATAGGGAGGGTAAGGTTACATGCGGGTTAAGGTTTAACATCTGCTGCGGGTACAGTAAAACAAGTCAAGGAAGTTTGCTAGCTTCAAAGGTTATATATAAAGTCCTCATGGCCAGATTCCCACTAGGGTTCCCTGGCCAGCATCGAGGCCTGCCTGTATGCACCCAGCTTTCCCAGCTTTCTGGTCAGGTCTTAGAGGCTTAGCTTGGCCTGCACGGGACTCCATGCCCCAATACCGTCCCAGGGGGACTCCAATAAGTGAGGACTTCAATAGCATAAAAAAAGACCCAGTCAGAAGCAAAGAAATAAAGAAAAATTTACAGGGAAACAACAGTGGAGTTGATGAAGTCAAGAATTAAATCAATAATTTGTAACATAAAGAAGAAAGAAAAAATAACCCCTCAGAACAATAAAAGAGAATTTAAAAAATGATGAAAGTTTAAGTAGCCTCTGGGACAACTTCAAGAGGTCCAACATTCAAATCACAGGGATGACAGAAGGAAAAGAGAAAGAGCAAAAAATAGGACATCTATTTGAAAAAAATAATGAAAGAAACTTCCCTAGTTTGGTGAAGAAAATAGACATGCAAGTCCAGGAAGCACAGAGTCCAAAGAAGATAAACCTAAAGAAGCCCACTGCAAGACACATCATCATTAAAATGCCAAAGGTTAAAGAGAAAGACAGAATCTTAAAAGCAGCAAGAGAAAAGAAGTTAGTTACCTACAGGTAGTTCCCATTAAACTGTCAGTTGATTTCTCAAAAAACAAAACAAAACAAAACATCAACAACAACAAAACTTTTTAGGCTAGAAGGGATTGTCAAGAAATATTCAAAGTCATGAAAAGCAGGGACCTACAGCCAAGATTGCTCTACCCAGCAAAGCTATCATTTAGAATTAAAGGGCAGAAAAAGAGCTTCCCAGGCAAGAGAAAACTAAAGGAATTTATCATTACAAACCATTATTACATGAACTGTTAAAGGGACTTATTTGAGAAAAAGATAGACACTATGAACAGTAAAATGGAAAATACATATATCTATCAACAATTGAATATAAAAAACAAACTAAGCACACAGAATCATCAATAGGGAGAGCATTTTGATGGTTGCCAAGTGGGAGGGGTTGTGGGGAATGGGTGAAGAGGTGAAGGGATTAAGAAGTACAAACAGTTACAGGATAGCCATGGGGCTGTAACATACAATATAGGAAATGGAGTAGCCAAAGAATCTACTCATGACTCACGGACATGAACAAGGGAGAGGGGATTGCCTGAGCTAGTGGGTGGTGCTGGGTGGAGGGGGCAAAGGGAAAAAAATCAGGACAACTTAATAGCATAATCAATAAAATATAATAAAAAAGTGTACTCCTTAGTTTTCATGCCTTAGTCTCCCTGCTTGCCTTGCCCCGCATCAACCAGCTGGCATCCCACCCTGCCATGGTCTGCCACCATCCCTCCCCATGTCCGGAGCCAGTCTGACTTCCTGCCTGTTTCTGTCACTTTGTAGAGCTGCTTACTTACATCAGAGCTCAGCCCAAGCACTGGGCGTGGAGGGTGGCTCAGGTACTAGAGGTTAGAACACCTGGCTTGTGTACCTGTGTTCAGGACTACTAATGAAATGTGGGACCTCAACTGAATACTTTATTCTAGCTCTAATCTATGCGAGACAAGAGGAGTGGAATAAAGATCCACAGGATTTGTACGCTAAACTGGGGGTATCACTCCATGCTGTTCATTGCTTCCCGGAAGCAGAGAAGTCTAGGCTTCCAAGTTTTCTGGCGCTTTCCCCCAGTTCCTCGCCTGATTTCTTCGGTTGCCAGCCAGGAGGAGGTTGGTCCAGAGGCACCTGCAGCTCCAGTCCCGCTGGGCTATCAGTTTGAAACGCTTCCCTTTCAGACTCCCGTTCTGCAGTGGCTTCTGGCAGGGCTAGAAAGTAGCCCCTCCAGCCCCGTCTGTCTCAAAAACACCCAGCGCGGGTCCCCCAGACAAGGCCAGCTGGGAGGGGGTGTCCCCGACCTCGTCCCTGGGCGGGGGGAGTGGGCTGGCGGCCCTGCCCCAGCCCGCGAGGAGAACGGGGTGTGGGAAGTCCTCCTAAGGCCGGTCAGTGATGACCAGCAGGAAAAGGAACGCTGCTTTCTGGGCTGCCGCCAAGTCTGCGCTTCCGCTCTTGCGACTCCAGGCTCTGTGCGGGCGAAAGGAGCGAGGCTGTGCCTAAGGTTGTCGGTGGGGCCATCGCGGGGCGGGCCAGGGTTCGGGGAGGGGGTGATCTACAGAATACCACTTAGAGACCCGGGCAAGGACCAGGGAGCTCTCTCCACACAGCGCGAAGCCGAAAGGGCGGGCCTTCTCCTTGTTTACGGAAATCCAGGCTCTTTGGGTGGCGGCTGCTCAGTGGCACAGCTGGGCTTTGACTGTGACTGGTCCAAGGAGCTGCCTCTCTTGGTTCCCCAGCAAGCCTTAGATGAACCGGTTCTTGAAGGTCTTTTGTCTGCTCTCCGCATGCTTCTTCCCTGCGCAGTTTCCCTCCTGCGTATGGGAGAGAATGGTCAGGAGCAGTCCCGCTATAATAGCAGAGAACCGCCCCGCGCCCCCCGCCAAAAAAACCAAACCAAACCAATCAAACAAACAAACAAAAAAACCAGGGTTATCTTCTAGAGGACCGGCCAGGATTCCTCTGGGCTAGGTGAGTGATCTAGAAGCCCACCTGTATCAGAGTACCAGCTGGACTTGTGAGGGGCTTCAGTGATTTTTTTTTTTTTTTTTTTGAAAGACTTTTGCAACGGACACTTCTGCCCCTTTCATGATGGGTGATTTAGGAGTGAAGATGCTACACTTTGTTTTGTTCAGCAGATTTTGACCAAAAATGGCATGACCCCGTTGCCCCACCTTCCTTGTTCATGGGATCTTGCACTGATTCCTCCTGCCCCATGAAAAAGTCCTCAAAGGGAAACATTTTGTCAATGTGGCAAAAGTGAAACAAAAAATGACAACACCACTAAAGAACCTTAAAATCCTTGAGTTTAAAAACTGTTTTGAGCAGTGGAAAAAACATCTGGATAGGTAGGTGTATTTCATCAAATGGAGAGTACTTCAAAGGTGACTGAAGTTTAAACATGTAAGAATAAGTACACAATTGTATATAAATAAATTTCTTTTTTTGGCCCTCCCACCTATAACCCTATTCTTACCTGCTCTCCCCCACCTTTCCTCACCTCTCCTGTGTGTCTGAGATCCACTTAAGAACCTCAACCCTACCTCTTCTCTCGTCTGCTAAAATGACCAGCCTCAACTTGCAAATCCAAGTACTACCTATCCATCTTAATCTTTCATTGTTTCAACACAAATTTAGTCAGCCTTCTGTTTTTCTGAGCTCTAAGTGTTGCCAAACAGCCCTTGCCTCCAGAGCAACTGGGATGAGGGGAAGAAGAAATTACAATCAGGACTGGGGTGCTATGCTAAGTGATTCTGGGGAGAGGGTGGAGGGAGTGAAGGGAAACCTGGTCTAGGGAAAGAATCAAAAGCCTCCTGAAGATGTGATGTTTGAGCCATTAACCTGGTGAAAGGGATGGGGAGTCATATAAAGTGTTTTCAAAGGCTCAGGGGTGACTCTGTGGTAGAGGAAGGAGTTTAGGATGGCTGGGGCTGGAGGCTGAGGCAGGAGAAGTGGTCCAGTGAGAGGAGAAGCCATTTCAGTCAACTGAGCTTTGAGCTTTCCAGTGTGTTCTGTTGCTACTACCATACTTGGCCAATTGGTTTAATATTTGGACTAATTTTTTCAATAGAGATAAACACTAAACAGATATTCTTCAAACTGAAATGTATGCACTTTAAGATTAAAAACAAACAACAACAAAAAAATACAATTCCAAAATTGTCATATACTGGGGCAGCAACACCAAGGGGTGTATTGAACAGCTTTTGCTTCATTCTCTAGCTCCAGACCCTGCACCATGGATGCTCTTTCTGAATTAAATGACACCTTTGCCTTCTACCTTTTAACGATGCTGTCTGAAGACAATGCTTCTCACAATGTGTGTTTTTTCTTTTTTTGCTCCTGTGAGCATCTGCTCTGCCCTGACCATGGTCCTCCTGGGGATGAAAGGAAACACTGCTGCCCAGACATCCCAGGTAAATGTGCCCACCTGTTGACCCAGGGAAGGGGCCACCTTTTTGCCTTCTAGATTGTTCTGCTTTATCATCCCTCAGCTTTATAACTCATGAGATAGATGCCAAGGGCAGTGTGGAGGTTCTCCTTCCCTGAGACTTTTGGGGAAAGTATCTTCAATTAATAAGCAGAATATAAATACCAAAATATTGTTTTAGCACGTTATTTTGTTTAAAAATTGATATTGAAATTTTTTGAGATCTAAGTTGCTAAAATCTAATCTTATTCTTGGAATCAAAGACTTTGTAATCATAATTGTTCTCTGGAAAATAGGTTAATATCTATTGTAATTCATTGATATACCAACTTGCCTTTTAGCTCAGGAAAAAAAACATAAACAAATGTGCAAAAAAGGGTGAAGTCATGTACATATTACATGTACAGACTTTGTATGTACTAGTTAGACAGATTTTACAAATATTCAGTAAATATCTGAAAATGATGAGTGTTTTCTTTCTATTTGTTTCCAAGAAGTGTTGTAGAGTGGGCAGAGACAAGATGGGGTACTGAACCCACAGCTTAGGTATGTGCCCTGACTGGGATTGAATTAGTAAACTTTTAGTGTAGTACATGACAATGTTCCAACCATCTGAGCTACCTGGATAGGGCAGGATGCAATATTTTAAAAAATAAAAAATAAAAAAAATACTTTTTCTGAACAACTCTCATCTTTTTTATGTGTGTGTGTGTGTGTGTGTGTGTGTTTTCCTGCTCATGTTCCAACAAATGAGTTCAATTTGGGCGGAAAGGCCAACTTTTTCACCCCTCTATTTTCTGTGTTCTCCCTCTTTCCCTCCTATCCTCCCTCTCTTTCTTTCTTTTTTCTTCTGTACCTTCCCTGTACCCAAACTTCATATTGTTTCTTTAGTATGTATTAAATATGCAACTAAAACAAAAGCATTGCCTTTAAAGGAAAATTTTGTGGAGGATTGTGAGACCAAAGAACAATACTGATAGTTTTAAGTTATTTTGTCAACAGGTGTTTTCTCTAAACACAGAGAAGGACATTCATGTGGGTTTCCAGTCACTTCTTGCTGAAGTGAACAAGCCTGGCACTCAGTACTTGCTCAGCTCTCAAAGAGCTCAATAGGCTCTTTGGAAAACAGACTTCTGAATTCCTCTCAGTAAGTGAATCAGAATAACAAAATTTGTATTCAAAATGTAGGGATACTGGAGAACTGAAACTTACAGTAAACATTACATTAAAAATCATTATTCTATAAATGTACCTTGAGTTATTTAAAATTTGACTACTTCTAAAGTTCAGGTATTCATTTCTGGTTATTTGTGGGTTACTACTTACCTATTAATAAACTCTGATATTTTAATATCTAGGAGACTAAGTTGTGGTCACCTTCAAAAGCTGTATGTTGTTTTTCATAAAATGTATGTAACAGGTTTTTTAGAGACATGCTGATGTTTTATTTAGGTATGTAGTTCACTGCATACTTGTCTCTCCAAAGACCTTTAAGGAATCCTGTCTTTGGTTCTATCATGCTAAGCTGGAGCAGGTTTCCCTTGTCAAAGCTGCTGAGAAGTCCAGGAAACATATTAACACTTGGGTCTCAAAAATGACTGAAGGTCAGCATTCTATGTGCCACATGCTGCCTCCTCCCCCTTTCTCTTTTCCTCTTCTTTCTCCTCTTCCTTCTCTTTTTCCTTGACCTGTTCCTCCTCCTCCATCTCCTTCTCTCTCACCTTTTCTTACTCTTGCTCTTCTCTTCTCCCTCTTCCTCTTCTCCCATCTTCCTCTCCTCTGATTTTACTAGTGTTTCAGATGGTCAGAGTGATGGGAATGGGCTAAGCCTCATGGCATATTTGAACCTCAATCTACTCACAGAAATTCCACTCAGATGTTCAGGTTTTCAACAACAGAGACTTAATTTTGTCCATTCTCCCAGGACTTTATTTGACTGATACAAATAACTGAAGAAACCCATAGGCCCAATTTTCTATTTAATAATTATACTTTACAATAAAACATACTTTTACTTGGCCAGTAACTTTTACATTCTGGGTGAACCCATCATCTCTGTAGGAAGGAGACTGATGGTCAAACCTCCTCTGAATTATACACTGGGCATCCTCTTTCCAGATTTTATGTGTCCCTCCATCACCACTGCTTTCACTTGACATGTTCATCATATTTATTCTATTGCTTGTCCATGTCTTCCACTTGCCTCCCTTAATTAGACTTCATAAACCTAGACATACATGACAGGCCAAGTGCAAATCCTTTGTCAGGACTGATCACTTCTGTAGACTGGCATAATACTTGGTTTAGGGTTAAACCTTATTTCTTTGTATTTCAGAGCGTACAACTTGATATTGAAAGGAAGAAGGGAGTATCTATTTTTTGGCCACCTTAACTTCTCCAGGAATGTCTTGTGTTTTGCTTAGAGGCTGAAATCGTGAATTTTATTCTAGAGGCTTCCAGAAGCACCCACACTGCCCATTGACAGCTACTTCCCATTTGAACCATTAATTCTGGCTGCCTCTACCATGCTCACATGTTTGTGGAATTGCAGAATGGAACATGAGATAGAACTCTTTATTTAATGATGTGCTATAGCCAAGGCTACTCCAGCTTATCTCTCAGTTCTTACTTGCCTTGTTTTCCAACCTGGTGCAGTATTTTCCCTTGAGTGTTTTAGTCTTTCACTATCACTAATTTTGTCTCTCCTATCTGTTGTTATTATTTCTGTACTTAACAATCCAAACTGTGCAAATGTGAAAAAGGAATGTTTGGTTCTCAACTAATAATCAAGGACCTGTCAATAAACCTTATCATGGTTTACCCATCATGCCTTATAATGTCAACTGAATAATTTCTCTACTTTTCTGGAAAGGTAAAATTCAAGACTTGTTGCCAGATAATGCTATTTGTGAACAGACAAGGCTGGTTCTTGTCAACGCTATCTACTTCAAAGGAAGATGGAATGTACCTTTCAAGGAAACATGCATAATGGAAATGCCTTTTAAAATAAGCCAGGTGGGAGACGTTTTCAAAAATCCTGATAGTGTGGTGAAATAATTTAATGGAAAAATAACTTTGGAAGAATAAATGATTAGTTAAAATTTTGAAATAACACATGTTGGAATGAAATTTTAAACTTAGTGGAGAAGAACTGAAGGAAGAAAAAATATATATTTTTGCATTTTTTACTTCTGTTATTGCCTTTTAATTTCTCATACACTCATTATTGCCACCTATTTCAGGAAGCTGAAGAAATATATTTAAGCCCAAGTTGGTCAGATAAGAAGCAAAAAATAGGTGTTAAGGAAGTGTAATACTTGTGTGCCTTGGGAATAGGCTGAGAGAAAATGTGAAAATATTGACTTAATCAGGTGTTTTAAAACAAAATAAGTATAGCCATGAATTGCTGACAAGTTATCCTTACTAATAAAATATTTATGTTACTGCCTTGGCTGGCGGCACAGTGGATAAGACACCAGCCTGCAAACCCAAAGGTCGCTGGTTTGATTCCCAGTCAAGGCACATAACCAGGTTGCAAGCCAGGTCTCCAGCCAGCTCTGTAGCTGGAGGCAGGTGAAAGGCAACCATACATTGATGTTTTTCTCCCTCTCTGCCTCCCTCCCTTCCCCTCTCTCTAAAAATAATAAAATCTTAAAAAACATATTTGTTACTAATATTAGAACAACTAAGATCTTAGTCTTGACATTGAGATATAACTTGAACTTAGGCAGCCATTAAAATAGTTTCCCAAATTCTCCAACCTTTAAAACATACCATTTCAATTAACTGGAAACATACAGGTAATGCCCTCTTTAAAAAAAAAAAACAAAAAACTTTTTTTTTTTTTTGATAAGGTGTACTTTAAATAATCAGTTCTCTTGTTGCAAAGTGAAGAGGGAGAACTTTTGTAGCATTGATTTTAGAAGCTTTTCATTTTTATTGTGGAAAGCTTGTATCAACTTTTAAAAATTCAACAAGTGAATACTTCACTTGATATTTTTAGTAATTTAAAAATTATTTCCCTATGTTAGAGTATCAGAATGAGAAAGTTGAGTTCCAATGCATCAAGATACTTCAGGGCTTGGCATTGTACCTGCTGAGAGACTGCTCTCTGAGTGGGCGGCATATCCATGTACACTTTCGATATCTCTGCTGGGAAACTACACATTTCATTTCACTTTTTCATAAAACCTTTTGTAGCAAAGGGAAATTTGTGGTTACCTTGTTTTCTTTAATGTATTTGCAGAGCATATTTTACATGGAGAATAGGGGACTAGTTATTTTGGTAAATGCAGAGTATCCCGTTCATCTTGCTGGGTAAAACATCTGGCGCTCACCACACCTGCTCACCGCTGAGGCCTTGTCATGGTGCCGGAAGGAGTGGGATCAGTTTAGTAAGTGCTGAGACTAGAGCATGAGTATTGTTTTCTTCACGGCTGCTAAAAACACTCTTGGAGTCAACTACATTTCTTCTTGAAACTTTGCCTCTTTCAACAGTCCACTTTTCATTCCATGCTCATCTGTTTATTCCCATCAGAAGGAGCAAAGGCCAGTGCAGATGATGTCCCAGGAAGATACATAGAAGAATAGAAGGCCCAGGTGCTGGAGCTGCGCTATGAGGGTGAGGAGCTGAGCATGCTCATCCTGCTGCCTAAACGCATAGTGGATCTAAGTTTGGTGAGATGAACACAGTGACTGACACCCTTTATTTTTCCTTAGAGGAGAGAACTTTCCCTTGTTGTGTTTGCCTTTTGCATTAGTGATGTGGTGACCAGGCAGTGGTATTCAGTACATGGGCTTCGGAATCAAACTGTTGTTCAAGATCTACCTCTGCATTATTATCTATGTAATTTCACCAAATTAGTTAACTAGCCTTGGTTTCAGTTTTCTCATCTCTAACTGGGGGTAATATATGTTTCTGATAAGGTTTTTATGAGCACAACATTGGGGGTAATCCAGGAAATAAACTTGGGCCATTGTATGGTACATATGAGCCCTCTGTAAATGAGAACTTTGTTATTGTCATAATCATTGTTATTAGCATTATATTTTGAAAGTTAAGAACCGTTTTCTTTATTTAGAACTTGAAACAGTAAATGAAACATATCTTAACACATTGACCTAACAAGGATGAGGTGAGGAGGGTAGGAGCCAGCACTCAGGAACAGATCCAGAAATAGCCCCAAATGGCAGTTGCCACCCACGTTGTTTTTATTAGCGTGGGTCCTTAGGGTGAGTGGATCAACCTTTGCCCAGTCAGTTCTGGCCTGGCTTCAGGGGTGGGATGTGCAGGGTGGAAGGTGGATCGGGTATGGGGGGCTGCCAGTGCTCCCCAGGCCCTAAGAGACCTATGTAATGGGAGCTGCATCCCTTTGCTCTCCCTGTGTCCCTCTTCCTGTGAAGTTTGTACTCCAAAAAGCATGTGGGATTTCCCCTGCTGGGCAGATTTACCCAGCAGGTAAACTGGAACCCTTTTTTAGCAAGCCTTTTTGCTTAGCTGCAATGTCTTTTTTTTTTTTTTTTTTTTATTAAAGATTTTATAAGATTTATTATAGTTTTAGAGGGAGGGGAAAGGAGAGAGGCAGAGAGGGAGAGAGACATCTATGTATGGTTGTCTTTCACCTGCCTCCCGCTATGGACCTGGCTGGAGACCTGGCTCGCAACCTCGTTATGTGCCCTGCAATGTCTTTTTGACTTCAAAAATAGGCATATAGTTAATAGAAAAAAATGCACAGTCAGCTGGGTGCCAACAATTGTCAGGAATGAGAGCAGCTCTCAGAAGTCATGGGCAAGGAGAGGAGCAGTCAGGTCTTTGTACCTCTAGGTGGTTTGAGGTCTCCCCTGCTTGGCAAGGAAGCCATGTATGTAACAGTGTAGGTGCAAGATCTCACAAACTTCCTGGCAGATAAAGGTACCTCTGGTTTTCTGTGAGAATCAACACCCATTTCTAGGAGAAGAAGGGGTACTTGAGAGTGTGTGTGCATATTTATATGTGTTGACATATGAATCCTGATATCTGATTGTTCTTGCAGGTGGAAAAAAAGCTCACTTTTGAGAAATTTGTAGCCTGGACCAAGCCAAATAGTATGAGGAGTACTAAAGTTCAAGTTTTCCTTCCAAGATTTAAAGTGGAAGAGAACTATGACATGGGATCTGCGCTTCAGTGTTTGGGAATAGTTAATGCCTTTCAAGAGAGCAAGGCTGACTTTTCAGCAATGCCAGCTGAAAAAGACTTGTGGCTGTCCAAGTCTGTGCACAAGGCTTTTGTGGAGGTAAATGAGGAAGGCACTGAGGCTGCAGCTGCCTCAGCTTGGTTGGTTCACTACTATGATGCCATGGAAGATTAGCCAGTGTTTTGTGCAGACCATCCCTTTCTTTTCTTCATCAGGCACAACAAAGCCAACTGCATTCTGTTCTGTGGCAACTTTTCCTCTCCATAAAGGGTGCATTTACTGTGCCTGTGAGCATTTCCCTCTTTCTGTGTCCCCAAATCCCTCTCTACAGCTCAATCAAAGCCCGAAGACAAAGGAGAGCAGCTTTCCCACCCAGCTGAATGGATGGCCTTGCTTTTGCACACTCAGCTGTACCCATACTGACCACTAATTTATGCCACCTAATAAACCCAAAGGTTGCTCGTTCAATTCTCAGCCAGAGCACATGACCAGGTTGCAAGCCAGGTCTCCAGCCAGGTCCATAACTGGAGGCAGGTGTACGACAACCGTACACTCATATTTCTCTCCCCACTTTGCTTACCTCCCTTCCCCTCTCTCTAAAAATAATAAATAAAATCTTCAAAAAAACCTCAAGGGATCATAGACCTCAATGATTCCTGTTGTATTTATGATACAGTCCAAACTCCATAGGATGATATGCAAAGTTTCCTCTATGGCCCCAGACTTATTTTCCATTCATCACCCTTGCAATTCATTCTTGATGGATTGTACCTCACATCTTGCACATACCTGCCTTAGCCTGAATGTTTTAGTATAATAAATGCCATTCACGATTGCTACTGTTTTACGTAATTTTTGGTACTTGGACTTCTTAGGAAGTTCCCTTAATGCACATTTTTATTTTATGTTTTTCTTTGACATTCACTAATCACCAAGTATGTGCCCAACATCACATCAGGTATTGGGGGCATAAAAGAGTAGTTTCCTCTGACATCTGGTCTTTCATACCTGTGCCCCAATTATGTTGGAGAACTAATGTTAATGTTCTCATGTGAGCTTCTTATAAGTTAACACTTTCTTCATTCCATTGTAATTCTCCAATGACAATTCTAATCGTGAAAATTATATTAAACTCTTAAAGGTGATTTCCAATTTCATCTTCTGTGAGAAATTATTCCTTTTCTGTATAACCAGATATACATCTTTGAACTCTCATCAGATACCGAGAGAGGGCATTTTTCTTATGGTAGTTGCTTTACTTATTGATCATCTCTATTCTCTAGACTTTAAGGTCATCAGGATTTGGGACTATATTTTACATTTTGTGTACCACTTATACTGCAGTGATAAGTAATTTGATCTTAGAGGGACTCTACATTTTTCTAATGCTCAGATATCAGTGAATTTATTGTATATTTTTAGAACTTTTTATTGAGGTGAAGTTCACGTATCAAAATTAACCATTTAAAAATTATTCAATGTCATAATTGAACTAATACAGTAAAAATACATTTATAAAAGATGTATTACAATGAATCAACAAATGGGACTATATCAAATTGAAAAGTTTCTGTTCAGCTAAAGAAAATATCAGCAAAATTCAAAGGGAACCAACTGTATGGGAAAACATAATTGCCAATAATACCTCAGACAAGGGTCTGATCTCCAAAAGATATAAAGAACTAATGCGACTCAACACCAGGGAGACAGGCAGCCCAATTAAAAAATGGGCAAAGGACCTGAACAGACAACTCTCTGAGGAAGATATAAAAAGGGCCCATAGGCATCTGAAAGAATGCTCAACCTCACTAGTCATCAGAGAGATGCAAATTAAAACCACAATAAGATACCACCTCACACCTGTCAGAATGGCAATCATCAACAAATCAACAAACAACAAGTGTTGGTGAGAATGTGGGGCAAAGGGAACCCTTGTGCACTGATGGTGAGAATGCAGGCTGGTGCAGCCACTGTTGAAAACAGTATGGGGTTTCCTTAGAAAACTAAAAATGGAACTGCCTTTTGATCCAGCAATTCCACTACTTGGACTATACCCAAAGAACCCTGAAACACCAATTCATGAGAACCTATGTACACCTATGCTCATAGCAGCATTATTTACAATAGTCAAGTGCTGGGACAGCCTAAGTGCCCATCAGTGGATGATTGGATCAAAAAACTTTGGTACGTTTACACTACGGAATTCTATATAGCAGAAAGAAAGAAGGAACTTGTACCCTTTGCAACAACATGGATGGAACTGGAGAGTATTATGCTTAGTGAAATAAGCCAGTCAGTGAAGGACAAATATCATATGATCTCACCCATTACGGGACAATAATGAACAAAACTAACAACAAGCAAAACAGAACCAAATATATGAATACAGTGAATAGGC